>NJDD01002431.1:90577-113303 GCA_002245505.1 Calephelis nemesis
CCCCCGTACCTGCCGCAACCCCTATCTCGACTGGGCGGGCTAGATGGAAAGCCCTCCTCCTCCTCCGCAGGCCTGCAAGCCGCCAACTCACGCGGGCCAAATGGCCCACCACCCGTGTGCGCTCCTCGTGTCCCCTCTTGGACAGAAAGGGGTACTGAGAAGCGCCCTCCCTGGTCCGTATTGGTTTCACCGGGGTCCCGGCTCGACCCCAGTTACTCAGCCCCCCCCGCCATGACAAGGCTCGGACCCTTGGGGGGGCAAGCCTGTGTTAACCGGGCACAATACATTATTAAACACCCGAAATGTTAGCGATGTGATGCTAGTTTAGTAACTACTTCACTCTCCCAACCGGGACACGATAACCGTGAGTACCTACTGAACTGACGTACTGACTGTACTGACCTACTTAAGTGATGGAGACAAAATAGGCCATGACACCAATTTAGTGCAATAGAATCTTTGTCATAGGTAATTAAAACTTATTGGAAACGATAATTCCAAATTATTAGTTTTGTATTTGTATCTAATGTGTTTTTAATAGAAAAAGAGATAAAAAAGCAAGCGGTTCATAATGAATCTGAACCACTGGTTCGTTTTATTAGTCATTGTTAAGAGCAGGATAAAAACGAAGAAAAAAACAATTGTAAGTTTAGAGGACTAGTAGAAAGTTTTTTCTCAATATCTTTGTGTTGCTAAAAAAATTATATGCATAATTTTCTATTAATTATTAGTATCTACCGATTTAGAATTTTATACAATTACTCACTTTATCAATTTACCACGAAATTATTACTATAAAAAATACCATGATTTGCATTGAAAAAACCGACATAGGTAACCTAAATGTAATGTAGCTAAGAATTCATACCACAAATTTAAGAAATACAAAATTTCACTTCAGACGGTAGTTGAAATCTACCTTTTTCTCACTGACTAAGCACTGTTATTTGAGCTTGCAAAGGCCCGAATAACGCATTGAAAATTTTAAGAAATTATTTTTTTATTCATTTGCGGAATATGTGTAAATGAAATGTTACAAAAATATTTAAGTACTTATATCAACATATTCTATAACATGTCTTGGTGTGCAAATATTTTAATATTTATAAATAATGTTATTTAATCCCATATAATTTAACTTTGAAGTTAATTATTTATATTTATAACTAGTTTGATTATTTATTACCAATCATTTTTAAATTATAATTAAATTTAACCCTGTCTATCGTAAACTTTAATTCCTTTCATATTATTTAAGTAACATTATATGAGACAATATCGACGTAAAAGATATGGTTACATTGCGATCAACTTATATGTTTAGTAATAAAAAATACGAAAGGAATAATTTAAATATTATATATAATTATAATATTAAATTTCAACAATACCTCGCTTGACGAAGTTCGTCTCCTTTTTTTATTTTGAGTAAGGCGTCTGCTGATAGCCCTGGTGAGTCTTGAGTATTATTAAGACTTTAATGATACTCGCCAGGTTAAGGCCTACCACATATATTCGGATTTCCGTTACAGAATTCTGTTTACAAATTCCAAAACGCAATTTCCAACGAAGCGAATTCATACAATTACCTGTACGAATACATACCTGCCACAAACGTTCAGAAATTTTCTCCGTTTCGAGATTCCGAAAAAGAGCCAGTGTGATCGGAACCGCTTAGCGAAAAAAGCCATTCAGACTGCTAGTCTTCCATAGATTCTGCATGTTTCGCCACACATTTTCGAAAATTCCGTACAGAATACTTGTCAATTTAACTATGTTTCGGCTATATCTGGCGACATTCTAGGTTAAGTAACAAAATTTAGTCACAATTTTCGCAAAATTTATTAAGTAATAATAAAGATATAGGTACACAACTTAATCTAAATTTTAATTTATACCTACATAATAATTAAAATAACCATGTATTTAATTGTTATTATTTGTCATTTTTGGGTAAGTCAGTAATGGTGCTATTTTTTTAAAAGGGGCCTTAACGACTAGAATGTCCGTTATTGTCGTGTTTCGGTTGGAGGGTAGGGTAGCCGGTTTACTTACTTACGCAGGAGGCTGACCATCGTAGCCTCAGGTTGACAACGCACCATTAGGTACCACATTTGGTGTCTATAGGCGACGGCATTTCTTACCATCAGGAAATCCGTCTGCTTGTTGTCTCCCCATTACATAAAAAAATGTTCTCATTTTGAATACAGAAAAGATATGTCCCATGCAGAATGAATGGCAGTTGCAAAATCAAAATGGCGATAAATTTTCTGTATTGAACATTTGTGACTTTATACCAGAACCCCATTCACCCCGTGCTGGTCCGGGTCCGCTTAGAAGAATAGATCATCTGCCTCTCTGCCAGGCAGCTCGTAAGAGCCATTACTGATTAAAATATATGTCATCACTAATAAGACCACTGGTGGTAGAGCGCTATGCAGCAACCTGCCCGAGTAGGGATCCACCCCCCTACCAATTCTTGCCGCCATAATAACTTCGTCTTGTTTCGGCCCAGACTTCCACACTTACAGACTGGGGTAGGTATTTGTGTCATACAAATCGATGTCTGTATTTCCAGATCTGAAGGCTTATTTAAATTATTCCGGTATCTGTTAAAGGATTTCTGAGTATCTATCTCCCCATAAAACAAGTACATAATTCTGTTTTCTTTGGGGTTACATCAATGTTTTTTGTAGTTGCCTGGTACTGGTTTATAGTATAATTATCTTTCATTGTAAATAAAAAAAAAAAGTGTCGTCACGTCCATATCCCCGAAATGGTAGGCAGAGGCACAACCAGGGCACCCACGGCTAGCCGAACACACTAAACCCCACAATATGATAGGATATGAACTGTTACTGGTCCATATAAGTTGTTAATCTCAAGCGATACAAAGTTCGTCGGGTCAGTTACTTTTTAAATATTTTCCCCGTGTTGGTCCGGGCTTCTTTGTAGAATAGACCATCTGCCTTCCTTGCCAGGCAGCTCGTAAAAGGCGAGCAAAGGCTCACCGTCACTAACACCGTGAATTCTGACTAGGTGGTAGAGTTTAGCAGCGACTCGCCCGGATTGGTACCACGGCCTTACCTATTCCTGCCGCCATAACGCCATGACGTCTTCCGATTCGGAGGGTAAGGTAGCCGGTTAACTTACTTTTGCTCGAGGCCTAACATCCCGGCCCTAGGTTGGCAACGCACTATTACCAGATTTGGTGTCTCTAGGCGGCATGAATTTCATACCATCAGGAAATCCGTCAACTTGTTTGCCTTTCAATATCATAAAAAAAATATATATAAAAAAAGGCCATTGAATTTAACCAAAAACCGTCAAATTATATTATTTGAAATTTTGCAATACAACGGTATATTTATCAGCATTGCGAAAGTTCCAACTTATCGTGACACAAAGGAATGTCGTATAAAACTAAAGAGTAACGGGACATGCATTTTTCGTAATTGTTGAAATAAAAGTTGCACACAAACCGTTTTACCCTTTTGCGAATTTGTGCAAATTACTTTATGAATGTGCTTTCAATGGACTGTCAGTTTTTTTTAATTTACAACTGGAAATGGAAGGCTTTGAAAGTCAACTTTAACTCCCAACAAACGGTTTTATGGGCTTGGCTAATAGAAATAATAGTTACCCCTTCGGTTGTGAGTTTGCCGCCGAAAGGTTTAGTTTTATTACGGTAAACAATCGTTGGCATTTCGCAAAACTTTTGGCTTTATTTGCAAGGATATAAAATTATTCTTTACCCCTTTGTGTCTTAATGTATGGGACATTAATTTTGTTCACATTGTTTGCGTCAGTGGATTTTTTACATAAAAAGTACATTTAAAGTTAGCACGAAAACTTTTTTTAATTTAATTTATCATCTATATATATAAAATAAAGTGTTGCTAGTTACACTATTTATAACTCAAGAACGGCTTAACGGATTTAGCTTAATATTAGTGGAGAGGTAGCTTATAACCGGGAGAAGGACATAGGGTACTTTTTATCCTGTTCGATCGTAAGGAAATTGGGAAAAACAACATTTTAATTTTCCTATACAAACTTTACGGGTGAAACAAAACAGCTAGTTATTTATAAAACTTATCCGTATTATATATTCATTCAAAATAACTTTTTTAAATCAGTGAGAAATTTTGACTCCGATAACATTTATTATGGAAAATATAACACGATATTTTTTTTGAGGCACACTATGTAAATTATTTAATCAGAATTACTAAATTATTAGTAATCTCATTAATGTAATTTATAAATTATACAGATTGAATATAATAATAGCAGATTATTACTATATTTAATTCACAAAACGGACACTCGTGACCACATTAAGAGCTCTCTAATTATAAGTGTGCAACAATTCTATAAAGGCTTAGACTTTAGTCTATACTGATATAAGTCTACGACGAAATTTATCAAATTGCTTCAGTCACTACGTTTAGTTTATAATATAACAAAGCAAATATTGATATTTATACTACATTGTACATTAGCTGAATTGGCGAACTTTGGTTAGCTTCACATTGACAGCTATCAACATTTTGTAGCCATTTTTATAAAAAAATTAAGGTACTGTTTTTCCCATTTTTCCTATATTTTTTTCGGTTTTTTATAGAACATTCTCCTGCCAACAGCTAATTCAACAAAAAAAGTTTAGCAAAGTTGTTCCATTCGTTCGGCGTGATGCGATGAAAACGCGAAATGGTGATTCATTTTTATTTATCACTAGCGGTTATGAAATATACATATAAACCTTCTTCTTCAATCACTTTATCTATTAAAAAAACCGCATCAAATCTGTTGCATAGTTTTATTGATTTAAGCATACATAGTTACATAGGGACAGAGGAAGCAACTTTGTTTTATTCTATGTAGTGATAAGATTTTATTATGTCCCTATTGATAAACATTTAAGTTGCCAATAGATACGTAAAATGTCAACAGTGTGCAATCTTGGGATGTTAACTGACACTACCCTCTAGCACGAAATACGACAGCGACGAACATTGAACAAGACCACTGGCGGTAGAATGCTGAGCTTCAAGTCGTTCAAGTAGGTATACATGCACCGCTTTACCTATTCCTGCTGTGATAATGACAGTATCCTGTTCCGGTCCGAAGGGTATGGTAGCCGAAGGTCATGCGCCTGCACTTGTCTGAGAGAAAAGTAACTGACATTTAATATACAATTATATAAGCAGTCACCACTGCTCGCCATTATTGTGTTCTGATTCGCAGGGTTATGGCCAACGAATTGAAGACATAACATTAGAAGATTCAGATAGGCAAGCTACTATTTATTGGTATTTAAAATGTTCTAATTAGGGGTGACTTGTTTATAACAAAAGAATATCATATGATATGAAAAGTTTAATATAAACCCAAATTCAAAGTATACTTATTCACGTAGATTTACACAAAGATTCTTGTGACGCGTCTCTATAATTCAAAAAAAACTAGTAACTACCTCCGGATCGGATATAACATAGATTCGCATGTTTTTATTTAATTGCCGTCCTTTAAGGTTCAAAACTTGGAGATTTCATTTTCACGTACAGATTTCTAAGTCTAATTATGAGCATTTCTCTCTTAAAGACAGGTATCTCATAAGGGTCACTTTACACCAGATAAGTAGATTTATTGTCGCAGCAGGGATCATTCGGCGCAGCAAAGCCTCTTGGTCAAGTTTTTGTACGGATGTGTTTAGATTGATACATTTCTGACCGCAAAAGCTTTCCAGCAGGGGGTGCAACCGATCTCCGTATTCCCAGTAACCTGTCAATTAAATTGTCAAAGCGAATAAGTGTCGATGTATCAAGATATTGTAAGTAGTGCGATGAGTCCTTTTTTTATATAACGTAGTGACGATTTGTGGAAAGGTTATACAGGTAAGTTGACTTACAGCTTAATTTTGTCCTTTTTAAGTGACATTGAGGTTTTTTTTTTTATTTTTCGCTAGCATACTGGTTTCTTGACGGCAAAAGATAGTAGTTGCCTGTAGACACCATAGACCAAAAATATTTTTTTATTAGAATAATATTTTGTTATGCATAATATGCTACTTCGTACTATTATTTTTAACATATTATATCAATAAAAAGAACATTTGCATTCTCATTTGTCTATCGCGATGACATTTCTGCTTACTATTATCTTGTTGCAATTGAGAGTTTCGGCTGGTTTTTACGGATAAGGCTATCCCGAGCGATAACTGGGCAATTTACAGTTAACATAACGTGTTCATAGGTGAAGAGTATTCTTACAATCAGGACATATATCTGCATTCCGCTTTTTGCCATTCCAAAAAAAACATAGTAAATGGCCTCGAGAGTGTCATTTTAATTTCAATATTTTTTAATTACAATGTACCTATATATTGTTAGTCCGTTTTTGCTTTAAAATAAGGTACATTTGTATCGTGAATGTAAAACACTGTCACTTGATTTTAACACTAAGTACACTACACAATTTTATGCAGAAAAAAAACTAAATACATATTATATTTTTAGTGGCACATCAAGGTAGACAGGGTTTCATCTTGGTTGTCTGGTTGCAGGTTTGGAAATAGTGGTATAGTTTATTGTAGTTAGGATTAAGCCTAATTATATTTAAATAAAATGTTCAAATGTTAAAACATAATTTAGTATAACTAATAAATTTGTATAAATTTATAAATATTTGCAGACGACAATATGGTATATAAGTATAAGTAGGTATATAGTAGGTAAGAATAAGTAGGTATAAATATTTTTTGTACCAACTTTTGACACACAAGACACACATACCTATTCAGTAAATAAATATATTTCATATCATTTATTGCTATACAGCTCTTGCAGAAACCGCTCAAAAACTTTAAATAATGAACTGTAGGTGGTCCTATTCAATAATGTTAAATATCATCTTAAAGATACTTTAATAAATTCGTTTTAGTAGTTTGTGGGATTTCAGTAACTAATTAAAAAGAGGTTTTCTTTGTTATTAGGATCCATAACAATAAATTTGTGGAACATTTCTCTCGTCATATTTAAAAATATGAGAGGAGGTTCGTTTCTAATATCTAACTATTAAAGACCATTTAGTTAACTTTGACGATACTTTAACTGGCAACTATTTAGGTAATCGCAGGAACAAGGGTAATTAAGAAGCTAAAGCGATTCCTAAAGTTATTGCCACTAAATGTTATCTAAAATAAGTGTGACGGTATAATTGCTTTAATGTTGGGTTTACATGGCGGCGGCTTTTCAGTTTATAAGCTGGTACAACAGAAAGTTAATTTCCTAGTTTATACGTATTTGCAGATTCTAAGTTTTTGAAGGGTTTGATAAATTTAATAACTTATTTTAAAATTGAAATTATCATCAGTAGGATGATGTTAATAGGTTAATTTAATTAGAACAGTTTTTTTCATAATTTAATAAAAGTAAATTAAACAAGAGATTTAAAAAAAGATGGATGTAGATACCCCGGGAGACCAAGGCTGACATTTCACGATCAGATCAATCGGATATTATCCGAGGGTGGTGTCAAGAGTGTCCGAAACCGGCGTATTTGTATGAAAAGGGCAATGAATGTGAAGGAAGCAAGAAAGGTTTGTCAGGATCGTGAGGTCTGGCACTCGATACTCTCTGCCTACCCCGTAAGGAGCTTGGCGTGAAGATATGTATGTAGATTTTAAAAAAATAGACATAAGATTGTTCGAGTGTTTTTCTCCTTGCTCTTCCTGAACAGCTGCAACAGTTTGATTAAAACTTCGTAGGTATATTTTAATGAGTTCCTAGATGGTTTAAGGTCACAATTATTGGACCTGGTATGTAGCGTTGCTGACAGGATGTCTTCAAATTATGGCGGCACGAAGTCGCTGGGCCAGCTAGTACAAGTATATTAAAGAATTGGAATGATTCCATTTTTTGACAAAACTTTTGAACCTTTAATTGTGTACTTGTATTTAAAAAGAGAGTAGCTTAAAATAAATTTGTGTATAAATTACACAAATTATTCAAATATTCATATGTTAATATAAATATTTGAATAATTTGTGTTAATATGTTAATATGAATATTTGAATAATTTGTGTAATTCGTCCTCCTAAATTAAACCACAAAGTAAGCAAACTATAAGCTTCTGTTATGATTTGTGTTAGTCAACGATACTAATACATAAAATACTTAATAGATATCGGAAAAAATTTAATAAACGCATTTAGGCGCAACCATACAAATATCTAGATGTTCATCTCACAAATATCAAGCACGTATTGAATCGAACTCAAACTTGGCGCTGGTCTGTGGTGTTAGACATGTTCACTAATCCTTAGAAGAATGAGGCGGTCCAAGTGACGAGCACTGACGCTAAAACGATAGGAAAAGCTAAGGAGGTGTCACCAATCTGGGCGAGTTTTTGTCTAGTTATGACTTTTAATTTTTATTTATTATAATTACTACTGCATAAATGGAATAAACCAGTTACATAAATTACTTGATGACCAGTAGCTCACGATAGGGTCATCACATCCCTGCGTTAATAAATTGATAATCGGATTATGAAATTGGTTTGGATTGTATTGGGGTATGCTGATAATGAATTCATTAGATTAGAAAAAAAATAATCATGTAAGACGAGCTTTATCCGAGGAAGAGTATTTAACAGACAGACGAAACACGCACGGCGGCACTTGCGTACAAAAGCATGCACTCATAAAATTTTATCACCTGAAATCGGCGCCGGACCTGATTTGTGTGACATCGGCACCTGATTTTATCTTTTCAAATACGTGGCTAATAGTTTCCAAACATTATAATTATCTAGAATTTAGCTGCCGTTATTATTTTTACTCGACTTGAAATATGTTGGTTTTATATTTGATATTTTAAATGAAGAGACAAAATTTTACGTATCACTGAATTTTTTTACTTTATAAATAGCCTACCGGTTTGATGTTTTATCAGCGTATCTAATACCTATCTGATAGGCTATAAAATAATAAAATGTAAGTGATACCGAAAACAGTAAAAGTGATTCTTCACTTAAAACAAATATATTATATTTGGAAGTAATACAAACCGCCGACGATGTGAAAGATCAAAAAGGAAGATTTAAACTTAAACATATAATATATTTAATATATTATATGTTTAAGTTTAAATCCTTTTTTTTGGTTTCATAACAATTATTAATAAATTATGAGAATTCGTTTCTTGTTAGATACTCGTAGGTAATATTTAACAATTAACGGCAATTAGCTCATCGCTTTTTGAGTTACATTTAATAATACATATTTGATTTTTTACTTGAGCAACATAGTAATAATATTGAAGACTATTTTTTTCTTTTTACTGAGCAGCGGTATTTAAATAATTAATTCGGTAACTTAACTACTGTGTCGAAAAGTATGAAATGTAATTCTGTGATAGATTGTCTGGTAGTAGTTTGTTATATAACATGACTTGTTTTACTAAAGTGTGAAACTTTTAAAATAAATTTAATTATATTTCTTTTGATTAATTAAAAAAAATAAAAGGTATTTAGTTATAAGGTATGTGTGTATAAGTTAAAAGGCAGATGTTAATATCACTTATTTATTGATCATATTTATTATTTTGTGAAGGCTTTTTAACATATATGCTTTACCAAAAACAAATTATCAACTTGTATTCTTGTAATTTTTTTCATAAAGACGGCAAGAAACACACGACTCCCCTTATGGTAAGATGTAGCCGCAAGTCAACCGGTAGTCCTATCCTCCGACCCGGAACATGGCATTGTCATTGTGGCGGCAGATATAGGCATGGAAAATAATCCTTACCTAGGTAAGTTTTGTATTAATTCTTGTATAGGGACTTATTGTGATGAACGTCGGATGTTCACCCCTCATGGTACAGTTCAGATTTCTGAACCTAACGATTTGTGCCGAAGATGATCAGTCCAATAACAGACTATAATCTGACTGTCAATGAACGAAGATTGGGATTTGATCCTTATCCGGGGTGATTTTTTTCTTTTTAAAAAATGTGTAAGTGTTTTAATGACGTGTGGTGGCAAAAAAACATTGATTAGTTAAATGAAACGCGGTTTCAGAGCAATAAAGCTTAGCGCTATAACCGTTTGGTCGACATGTTGGTTATAATAAAACCTTTCGCATGGATAGATGTACTATACTTATGAATAAACATTTCAGTCAGTAAGTTTATTCACTGCATTTTTAACCAACATAAAAAAGGAGGTTCTGAATACGTCTATATTTTTTGTATGTAGGTATGTCACGCGATTACTCAGCTAATAGAAAACCCGATTTTGATGGTTCTTTTTTAGAAATAGTTCATGATTTCGAGGTGGTCCCATATTAGTTTCATCATATTGATTCGACCACTGATTTTGGAGTTATGTTTAATAGTGCATACATTTTCCACTTATCAATAATTATGAGATCGTCGAGATAATTGAAAAATGTATGATGCATTATTAAGTGTAACTCAAAAACAACTATTAGGATGTTAATAAAAATTGTCTCACTAAGTTTCGTTAAAATTGACTCTAATCAACCTCCGATAGAAAAAGAGGGATGTTATTAATTTGATATGCCTGTCTGTATACGTGTCTGTATGTGGTAACACAACTTTTGTCACAACCACTAATCAGATTTCGAAAAAAGGTATTCAACTTACTTTTAGAGAAAAATTATTATAGTGTCAAAGATTTTCTTGCAGATAAGAATATGATTATTAATCTAAATAATTTCTAATATGATTAATTTAATTGCAGAATGTCGGGTGCGCAGGAGTTTGTTTCTCCGTTTCTTCTCCTGTCTGGCTAGGTTTGGAAACGGTGGTAGTTTACGGTAGACAGGGATAAATTAATTTACATTCTAAAAAAATGTTGTATTAATAAATAATCTTATAATAAATACAAAATACAGTGTGTTGTAGATTGTAACTAAATAATTAAAATTAGTAATTTGATTAAAACCTATTAAATATTTGCACACCACAAGTTGGTAGAATATGTTAAAACGCTTAAATAATTTTGTAACATCTTTGTAACACTCATATTCCGCAAATAAATATTTTTCTTTCTTTCTTTCTTTCGAATCGATCGCAATGGACCGGATTCGATCCATCCGAAACCGGTCCGATGTTTTATTTGAAGTCTAGCTAAAATAATTTGTGAATTTTTATCTGAATTAAAGTTAAAAATGTACTATCATTTTTAATTTAGTGTTATTTTGAAACCACGTCTTCGAAATAAACCAAAATATTCATAGTTACTCAAAAACTAGTACAATTATTTTCATATTTTCAGAAAAAGCAACCAACAAATTCAATTTATTATTCAATTTGTTGCGTAAAACTAATAAAAAAATAAGTTGAAAAAAAAGGAGATAACAAGTACAAATTTTTCTTTTGTTATAATATTTTGGTATGTGAAAATGAATCTCGGTAATGTATACGAGCATAATTACGATCGACTGTGCCGATTGGCTTAATTGGGAATTTGAATTATGTATGGATTTCTAGTGAAGATTTACAAGATAAGAAAGTTGGAAAAACTGGGAGGAAACTAGGATTCGAAAAGGGAAACGAAAGCTGATCGGACGGATCATATTTATTTTTAATTGTTTTCTCAATTTATAGTATTATTTCCTGGTTTGGCTCGTTACCCATATCGGTCAAATATCATAAATTCACTTGACAAGTATATCTCTTATATAACCTAAACATATTATCTTATCCTATCTTAAACTATTACATTATCCTTCCTTTCAGAAAGAAAGCTATCAAAGTATTTACTTGATAGCAACATAAATCATGGTCTTCGATAACCCTTAGACTTCTTATATCCTGATCTTTCAACTAGTTGTGTGACAGATACTAAAACCGTGGAATGAGGGCAAATCAGTGATCATAATATTTATTATTTGTTGATCACACAAAACCCTATATTCTATTTTGAATATGTCTTTGTCCCAAATAATTCTTCTTTTTTTTAGTTTTTGTTTTCCCGTAATACAATCTGTACATTGGTTTATTATCTATCAATCAACTTTTATTCAATAACAGAGAGCTTTTATTCACAAATTCCCGGGCATCAGGTGACAGTCATTCATAATAGAAATATTTCGCATATCCATACATATCAGTATTTAAAATATCATTTGTTGAAATGGAGCCAAATTTCCGGAGCTTTCAACAGAGTTTACAAAAAGCGCCATAAATTGGCTAATAATCCCCCGCATAACGCAACCTTTGTTTGGCCACACGTGCTTTTAATATCTGGATTCTGGATCGCACATCGCGAACAACAAAAGTCGGATTTAGTCTTTGTAGCGCTACCGAAAGTAAACACTCGTAAAAACTTTCAGCATAAGGGAGCGTACTCACGGAGAGCATTTGAGTCGGACATGCTATATAATCATTTTTAATTTCAATGTTAAATTTTACCTGACTATAAATCAGTCTCGAGTAGTCAGTATAACTAGAGAGAGGTAAAAAAGCAATCGCAAACTTAGAAAGTGCATTATCAGCTGTTTAGGTTTTTAAAAAGAATAAAATCAGCCTGTCTGTAACAACAGCAAATATGCAAATAATAATGACAATGAGTTTGATGTTACAATTATAATGTCAACTGTAAGTAATGTACATATATGTACTGTTTTGCTGTAACTTTCGCGTGTTGGCACTCACAGATGCACTTTTCACTGCCAAGTAATATGTCTGTAAGTTGACAATACATTTTTTTTGTATTAATTACACTTGATTTATTTTGTTTTGCCCTATGTCAGCTGTAGTTATAAATTAGAAAAAAAATGTTCAGTCTACTCGATTACTCTTGCTCTTTTTAAAACACCGGGTGTACAGAAAATTGATAATATTTTTGTAATTGATTTAATTTATCGTTTAAAAAATAAAACAAATAAATGTATGTCATACTAATGAAAAACACATCAGTTCATCCTATGAGTTCACCAAGTGTTTACGTAGTTTTCATTAATCATTACGTAGCCAAATACGATTTGTGTTTATTATTTATATAGGTCGTTGTAACCGTTTCTATCTTACTAGATAAAGTTATAGATGTGTTATTGGTTATATATCTTAGTAGGTATAGTGTGACCTCAAAAACTCCAAAATTTAGGCCCTGCTTAAATAGATTTCAAATTATTTCAAAAGACTATAGTTAATCATCAGTATCAATCAAGTCTTTGGATAATTCATTTATCAGTCAAAATAAGAAAGCGCCTAGTGAGTACCATCCCTTAATAGCATCCGCAAAAACGTCTTATAAAATGTAATACTTGACAAATATACGTGTTAATAAATTTTTATTAAAATATATATGCACAAAGAGGTCGGTTATTCTGTTGTCATCGTTACAATACTCCATATCGAATTTGTCATGAAACTGTGCGCCTTTGTTTGCTGTATGAATGCCGTGTGAGAAGGAAGAGCTTCCGGCACGGACGGTTTTTATATCGCAATCGGTGCTCCCGGCGATATCTTGCCATCGATATTCAATACCATTATTTTTTACACAGTTTCCGAACTATAAACTTACGTTCTTAAATTGTTTTTGTTCTTGTTTGTCGTTCATAAATCATCAGTGTTATAGTTTTAAAGAAAGAAGTTTTGCTAAGTAGTAGAGTTTGTTAACAACTAACCTACATTATTAATGTGGTGTTTCCTTTTCTACCGCTGTTTAGAAAGAAAGAGAGAAAGAAAATTATTTATTTGCGGAAATATGTGTGTAAATTAGATGTTACAAAAATATTTAAGTATATCAACATGTTCTACCATATTTTGGTGTGCAAATATTTTAACATTTATAAAAAATATTATTTAATAAGATACATATGCTTTAACTTCTAAGCCAATTATTTATATTTATAACTAGATTAATTATTTATTACCAAATCATTTAATAACTATAATTGAATTTAACCCTGTCTACCGTAAACTACTTAGAGAAGATGAGGTAAGCAGTCAAGTGGGTCACTTGATGGAAAGTGATCACTACACCAATGGATATCCCTAACGTGATGAGAAATACAAACACGTGACCGTTTGACTGAAGTTATTACAAATTATATTTGACTAGCTGTCCTATATATAGGAACATTGTGATGTTGGGTGTTAGGATATCAATAAGACGACGAATGAGGAAAGGGCAGTCTATCCTCATTCGTTTAATAAAGTAACAAATCTTTAGAATGGTACATTGCTGCTACACACTCTATGCACACACTCCAACATTTTTTCGGGATAAAAGTTATCCTATGTGTCCAAGTTACCTATGTGTGTGCCAAATGTCATAAAAATCGGTTTAGCAGTTTTTGCATGAAGGAGTAACAAACTAGCATACAAACTTTCTCATTTATAATATTAATAAGATTTAGTAAAAAAGTCTGACCAGATCCCATCGGTGATACAGTATTATTTAACCAGTTTTACGTTACATTTGTGAAAAATACTTCAGCTGAAATTGATTATTGTATAAATGTCGCATACAATTGACACACACAAATCTATAATATAAAAATGAATCGCTAAAAATGTTGGTAAGCGCATAACTTCCGGACGACTGAACCGATTTGGCTATTATTTCTGTAATGTATTAATTGTTACTAGGACAAGGTTCTTATGAAGAAAAAACTGGGAAAATTGCAAGGAAAGGAGGAAAAACAACATTTTATTTTTGCCATACAAACTGAACGGGTGGAACGAAGTTCAACGGAGCGGCTAGTAACAAATATTTTTAAACCCAAAGTAAGCTAACGATGTGTTTTTGATACATTTTTATTTTATAACATAGAGAAAAAGCACTCGGTTATCTTGATGGTAATATACATGCTATTGGCTTGTCGCTCTCATGTGGTCAGGGTGATTGACAGATATGATATGTAAATCCCTGTCTATCCTACACTTTGAACTGGAACACGACAATGGGTATTGATTTTATGGCGTTAGGAACATGAAGTGGTAAACATCAGAGTGAATTGCTGCATAGCACTCTATCGCCAAGTTTTGACTGACTGCAGCAGTGGAATAAGTCAGTACGTACTGGGATGTAAATGGGCGTAAGATAAATAAATTAAGAAATAAATTAAGTAAATTTAAGAAACACCCAAATCAAGAAATACGAAATGTTCCTCAATCAAATGCCTTCACTGTTGGCAATCGATTCCAAGCTTGGATGATACTTGGATACACTATACTTGGATATACCACCAGTATTATCCGTTTTATAATAAAAAAGTGTTTATAAGTTTTTATAAGAAATGCCAAAAAACGGATTTCCTAAATCGTACCTTCATGTACGTCGCCTCAGGCCAGGATTTTAAACTTGAAGTTTTGTCGGCAATCGCAGCCTCTAGACCGGAACAAAACAGTGATGAAATTGCAGGATATCGGTTTTGTTAATCTGTACTAGATCACAAATGTAAAGGTGTTAAAAGAATTTAAAAATGCTACCATAGATTCATAGAAGATGATAGAAGTTATGATCGGCCACTTGTTGCAACACAGTATGTATTCAAAAAACACCGTTGAAAAAATTAAAAAGCGACCCAGAAAAATTCACATAAGTCAGATAAAGATAAAAGCGGGGATTTCGTGTCATGCCAGAAGTTAAAAAAAAAGCGAATGATATAGATTTCTTCAAAGACGAGAAATATTTTCTTAAATGCAAGAAGATGGGCTTGATACAAGAAGCGCTTTTCTAGCTACATGTATGCCAGTAAATCTTTACTTCTCTTACTTATCGCATTGAGAGTGAATAGATTTCGGTATTTTTTGTAGTGTTTGTCCGGAGAAGGCTCTAAAGAAAAAAATAAAATGTAAGTGTACCAGAGTATAAGAAATTTTAAGAATGCAATATTCATAGTTAAGACATCACAACTTTTGTCAGGTTAGCTAGTATATTAAATAAAAAAATATAACTGGACAATTAACAAACTGATCTAACTCCGAAGTAACCATACTGTGTTATGTGTATTAGTCAACGATATTGATACATAATGTAAACACTTAAACAGACACTAGTACAAATGTAATAAACACCCAAACCCTTAAATACAGACATCTATAAATATATCATCAATCACACAAATACTTCCTCCCGTCAGGAATTGAACTCGAGATTCGCGGTTAGTCCGGGGAGTTAAGGCGTTTACTGTAACCACTCGCCCAACAAGCGCGGTCAAAATATAAAACAAATATGTTTGTGGTATATATAATTAAGTTCTGTAAATGATTTACAAAAAATAACAAAATACAATAGCCCTAAAAGATATCGTTTCCATATTTTTGAACAACATGGCTGTATTAGACTATCACTTCACAGGCACTTAGTACTAACAAACAATCCTGGCTGGTTTTGAAAAAAGGAAAAAATTCAGCCATGTGTCGATGGACGCATCGACGAGGGCTGCGATACGTACAAAAAAACCGAAACCGCGCCGGAACAATCGAAACGAACTTATAAAATATGTATTCGACTGCTGGCTTTTGAAACATGCACACGTATCTACTATTTTGACCGCGATTGGGATTTTTTCATTGGCAAAAGAAAAAATAAAATATACGTACATTGCTGGCTGTCTATTTTCGGCGTGGTCACTATCACATGAGTTTCCGTAATATTTTCGTCAATTCAGCTCTGAACAATAGTGATTCAGCATGTATTGTATATTTTTGAAGGGTTTTAACTAATTGTAATCCTCATCAGATTATATAATATACTAGCCAACCTGGCGAACTTTGTGTTGTTTGACATTACTAATAGTTTGTTCGTGGTAAAAATTAAAGTTTAATGTTTTTCCCGTTAAACTTCCCGATTTTTCTTTTCATGTGAACCTTCTTCTGACACTAAAAATACAATAAAAAAAAGGATTGAAAAAATGGGACGCCCGTTCAAGTGCGATTCAATAACCAAAGGAAAAACGGTTTCATTTTTATACATATAAAGATAAACACACAAATAAATGTAACAAATAAACATTCCTGGATAAATTACAAAAATTGAATCTAACGGGTGATAGTCAGATTTACTATACATAAAAAGCAGACAAACACACGAGCAATGCAGACATCTAGATTTTCACCACAAAGATTCCGTTGCGTATCGTACCTTGAGGTACTACCCTAGTTGTTTTTTTTGTCTGTTAATGGATTATTCCACAAGTGGAATAAAAGTGTGTGTAGTCCACTAGTTGGTGGAGTGGATTGCAGCAGTCCGGAATGCTGCCATAGTATTACTTAGTGTAAAAAATTAAGTAAGTATGTTTCCGCCCATATCCCCGAAGAGGTAGGCAGAGGCACAACCAGGGTACCCACGAATAGCCGAAGACATTAAGTCCCACAATGTGATAGGTGGCAAGCCTATCGCCAACCGGGCACCTGTTCAATCTCGGGCACGATATTTTATTAGAAAATTTGAAATAAACAATTCCTATTTTTTTTGTTGCCCGACCCGCAGGTCAAACCCGGGACCTTAAGTGTCAAGTCCGACACCGGACCGTTAGACCACAGAGGCAACTAAGCTAGATGTCAAAGCGAGAAGGTGTATAATATTTGCTTTTTATTTAAAAAATCCCTCTTTATCGTCTTCGTGATCCAGTGGTTCGGTGTTGGTGTTTAATTTCACGACATCTCGGGTTCGGTTTTCGTTTTCTATGAAGCGTTTTAGTCCTAAGACGTTTAATTGATGTTAGAAGAAGAAACTACATTTGAATGATGAATAAATATACAACACATAAAACAATACTTTGGGTAGCGTACGAGTATAATCAAGATTAAGATGTGATACGATTTCCAAGATTAGCAACCATGAAACTTACCATCCCTTAACGTCAAACTTAATTGGTGTCTGTAAGTAAAGTGTATTTATTACCGTTTGATTTTATTCATATAAAAAAATATACATTAACCCTCAAAACGTTACTCCGCATTTTGGCGAGCCGTGCAAAAAATGATTGGACATATTGTCACTGCTACCTGCATTTTTAATTGACATCAACATCTCCCTAATGTAAACGTCAGGCTTGGCCACTTAATTGATTACCGAGACATAAACGGATGCTTTTTATCACACCCTATAGATAACGGAAAGCAGACATCAAGATCGTGCTGTTTTATCTTTTTAAAAATGCTTGCTCTTGGTTTGGCCGAAATATTTGATTTATGGTAGCAATTTTTTTGTGCCGTTTTGGTTATATCTGGTTTTTGGGTGACATTACTTGATAAAAATGTTTATATCTATTTTTAATGACAGTGAAAAATCAATTCAGAATTTGAATCTTCTACCTTTTGTCTTTCGCTGACGATTGCCCTAATAACTATAGATATAGAGGATTCAAAATATGTCATGAATGTTGCAATTCCTTCCTAAGCGATACCATTTCTGTGACCTCATGTCCTTCTCCCGGTTCCGAACGACCTCTCTATCAATGTTCAGCCTAATCGGTTTAACTATTACGACTTTCTTTTATATACTCATATATAAAGACGATTCATCTTTCATATTTTTTTTGTTTTTATTGTTTTTAAGATGTATTTTGCTATTCGGGGCGAAGACAAACCCAATGAATCAAAAACCATGAAAATCGGTCCAGCAGATCTCGAGTTCTAAGTGTTGTAACAAACCCGACTTTCTTGTATATATATATAGATTCACGTCGTAACAAAGCGATGTTATCGTATATTATTTCATACTAGCTGCTACCTGCGGCTTCATCCACGTTTTCTATTTCTATTAGTAGGATGTGTAGTTAGCTGACTGGAAGGTGACATAGGCTAGTTATTATATCATTCATTTTAATGGGCTTAGAGAGTTACAATAGTAGTAGTATCATCACGCCCATATCCCCGAAGTGGTAAGCAGTGGCACAACCAGGGCACCCACGACTATCTGAAGGCACTAAGTCTCACAATGTGATAGGTGGCAAGCCTTACGCTAAACAGGCATATATTCAATCCTGGGCAATGACTTTTTATTAGAAAATTGAAAATATACATTTTCTAATTTTTTTATTGTTCGACCCGGGGATCGAGAAGTGATGTTCAACGCGGACGACTAGACCACAGAGGCGATATACTACCTTATAAAAAGATGTAACCGCGGGAAAAGTCTAGTCTTCGAATAATTTAATATTTTTTATAGCGTCAAACTACACACCGCCTTTAGACATCAAAGGTGTCTGTCGGCTTGAAACTAAGGTATTAAGACTTTTGCTTTTGTAAGTTTATTGGAAAGTGACTGTGGATAGAATTGACATTATAGCGAGAGGAATATTTATTTCGATGGTATCTATCCGAAGATTTGTCACAAAACTTGAACATTTTGGAGACACGATGTTACTAACAAAACCTGATTTTCGCTTCTTGTAAGCAACTAAGTAAGAACAGAGTTGGCCTATTTACTTCGAAGGAGCTTGAAATCAAAAGCTTTAGAGAGGCAAGATGTCATAATATAAAAAATATTTAATAATTTAATATTTTCTCTTCTACAATATTCATTGACTAACTGTTTGTTAGCAACTAAGTATGCATGTTGAATAGACTCTTCACGTTTTCTTTTATAAGTATGGGAACGAAAAATTTTTCTTTAGTAAAAGTATCCTAAATGTTGATCTGAACTATATGCTACTACTACACAAGCGGTCACACCCGAATAAGGCTTTGCAAGGTATTTGTTTGTGAAGACAAATGTTTCAAATATTTATTTTTTTAAATTTATGTACTTACCCAAATAAAAGAAACACACAACATTGGTTAAAAATCCGTTAAGAGATTTTTGCGCGAAAAGTGAATGGGCAAATGGACAAGAATTTTAATAAACCTTGTTTCAAGTTCTGCATTCTGAACACAAAACTTAGCGTATTTTTTTAAATATTTCATGTCATAGAAGTTTAGTTTTTTACGTATAGATAAAGAAATAACGTTTCTTCCCGTGTTGATCAGGGCTCTTTTGCAGAATAGGCCTTTCTGTGCCAGGCAGCCCGTAAAAGGCGAAAACAGGCTTACCGTCACTAACACCGTGACATCTGACTAGGTGATAGAGTCTCGCAGCGACTCACCCGGATTGGTACCACCGCCTTCCCTATTCCTGCCGCCATAACGCTATGACGTATTTCGGTTTGAAGGGTAAGGTAGCTGGTAAAATTAGTTTTGCTTAAGGCCTAACATCCCCGCCTCAGGTTGGCAACGCCAATCTTCTCGCAACGTAACCAAAAAGCAAATTCTTACCAACAGGAAAACTTGTTTGCCTTCCAATATCATAAAAAAATCAAAGTACATCCCCGAATCACGACATTTATGTTTTTTGTCTACAAAACTGAATGAAAAATGAAATATGTCATTTCTATACCATACTACATACCACACATACCATAAAACAAGCTTTTGAAATCTGCGAGCGTTATGGTGGCTCTATATATGGCTAATTATTATTGTGTAGTTAATCGATGTTTGATGTACTCCTATCTGTCAAAATAATCAAATGAAGGGCAAGTAGACAAAACTACCGTCCACACGTGGAGGGAAATTTTATTTTTTTATACCAAAAAAGTAATTGGCTGTATCAAATGCTTTGAATATGCGCTCAAATTATTAAGTTTAGTTATTTTAAGATATGCGTAAAAAAACGCCTGTAGCTAGTCTAACGTAGTCTATGGTTTATTACATCCTTTGATATGCCTTTAAAAACCTTGTTAATTTCTGTGTTTGCCAAATAATCAAATAGGGCAATAATAGGGCAAAATGTCCCCCACAAATGAGGTTATTTGTCAAATACAGCAAATAGGCAAAAACCAATAGCCATGAGTGGAGCCGCTTTAGTATTTAGAATTTTCTAAATTTGATGTTCTAAATTTGAAACATTCTTCTCAGTTCTGCTATGATTAAAAAGTTTTTTATAACTAACTTCGCTCGCACTTATCGTCTAACCTATCATCAATTTTTGAAGAAATGCAAAATAAATAAATGCATAGTTAAAAAAACTATGATGCCAACAATGAATATTTAAAAGGTTGTATATTAATAAAATCAGTCGCCGGCGCGTCGCCCAGCTCGAATAAACGTATTTATAACCAACTCGACCAATTCGAACCTCATTTTTAACCGTCATCGCTAATTTGCCATTGTTTTGCCTGACGCCACTTTTTTATGAAAAACCATAAAATAGATAAGGTTTTATTACTTTATAATGTGTGGAAAAGAATGGTCTTGTTTTGTTTCTTATTTGATTAATTATGCTATTTGTAGCAAAATCTATTCCTCTTAATCTTGTATAAATTTTGCTTTGATCATCAATAGTTTAAATAAAATAGTGGAAAATCTAAATCTGTACTTGAAATGTTTGTAAAAACAATAGTGGCTACGCATTGAAAAAACACAATACGAGGATTGAGGATTATTAATATTATTCACTTTTTACGCAAAAACTACTGAACGGTTTCGTAGCTAATGTTTATAGTACTAGCTTATTTCCCCAAGTCAATATTACACTTTATCTTTTACTACACTAAAATCTTTCGTATGCACCATTAACTGCAGAAAGTCACTTTCACATGTGTACGAAGTCGCGGGCAATAAATTGTTGCATTTTAAATTCAAAGAAACATATTTTTTTCATTTCTTTATTTGTAAAGAAAATATAAATATATTTAAATTTAAAATGTGTTGTACCAGTATAATACCAAAGTATTATGATAATCAAACTTTATGCTTAGGAATTTCGAATGTATTATTTATCTCTCCAATATTTCTATAATTTTCCATTTATTATTTTTGTGACTAAAATATCATACTACTAGCAGTTTCACGCAGCTTCGCCTGTACCGATACCGATTTGGATGAAACAAAGCCTATGTCACTCGTGGATAATGTAGCTTTCGAATGGTGAAAGAATTTTTAAAATCGGTCCAGTAGTTTTCGAGCCTATTCATTACAACCAAACAAACAATCAAAGTTTTCCTTTTTATAATATTAGAATAGACAAATTATATAAAATCTCTATTTTATACATTACTATACTTGGCACAACCAAGGCAATCACGACTAACCGAAGACACTAAGTCCCACAATGTGATAGGTGGGAAGCCTATCGCCAACTGGGCACATTTCAAATCCCAAGCAACATTTTTTTAATAGAAAATTGTTTTTGTTTTTGTTGCCCGACCCGGGACCTCATGCAGTCAAGTCCGACAACTAAACCGCTAGACCACAGAGGCGATACCTACTAAGCATAAAAAATAGTACTATTATAAATTTTAAACTCTGTAATGTTTCATCTAAATCAATTAAGCAGTTTTGCGTGAAAGGGAAACAAAAACCTTCGCATTTATAATATTAAGGTCACAGAAAACTCGATAAAGGATATTGGGTAGATGTTCGAAACCCGTTAAATATTCACTAGGAATGTCAATTTCATAGGTCGCCCGTTGCGTAAAAAAGTATGCAAAACTTCAACATAGCTGATAGTGCGTTGGAAAAGCCTTTTAACGGTAACGATCGACACAAAGCGCCTCATCAAACGTCCATCTCCCGGTCTCCTTCGCTTCTTCGTTTTGTGCACCGAACGCTAGACAAAAAGACCAAGAGTATGTGCTGACCCGATCATTAAATAGATTGATGGCACCTGAGAGCAAGGCTCGAGCTATAAATAGTGGCGATTCGGGTAATCCTGCCGGCGGGCGGTGCCTGGCATCCATTCTCTTTATTGC
>NJDD01002431.1:123522-135479 GCA_002245505.1 Calephelis nemesis
GTAACAGCTAGTAATGTAATAAAATTAGTATTTTTTTGTGGCATTTGTATAATTTTATGCGGTTATAGTGCACAAGTGAAATATTTATGAAGAAATACATGTGTTGTGTATTTACTGGTTGGCGCCAAATCTCATTAAAGGAGCTTGAGTAAGAAGGTCACCATTTCGTTCATATGACTTTCTATGACGACTAATGATTTATTTTCTCGATTTTGTAACTTGACGTTTGGTTTTTAAATAGATTTGATGAGGTTTCGGGTTCAAGCTCCCCGCAACAAAAAAAAAGTGTTTTATCAGTTTTCTAATAAATACAAAGTTACCCGGGATCGGATATGTCCGGTTTGTTGTCACCTATCACATTGTGGGTATTAGGGTCTTTGGCTGGTCGTGGATGCTCTGGTAGTATCTGTTCTTACTTCTTCGATAATACGGGCATGAAGATACTTTTGTTGCAAGCATAAGCGAGACTAGTGGCAAATGCCAAAAACTAAAAAAATAAATAAAGTGGGTGCTAGATTAACAGCAGCAGATGCTGGGGTCATTACATCCCACACCGAACGTATTTAAAGTATACTTTTATCAGGAAAATCAGACTAGGTTGTTTAAAGACTATTCCGCCACCCCAGTTCATTTTCTCTCCGACTATAAGCCGCGTGCACACTGGATGTAATGGAGATAAGAAACCGGGAAGACGCTATCTTCCTTATTGCTATGTAAATAACTTCCATTGAGCCGATTGTCCTGATATACGCCAATGTGGCAGAGGCTTTATGACTCTCTTTATTGTTTGCTTCAGACGTAAACAAAGTCGATTTATACTTGTAGACACGTGACTTCATTTGCTTTTAAAGTTTAGGATTTTAAGGCTCATGTCTATAATCTATGATCGCCTATGTAATCTAGCTGTCCGGCGTCGGACTTGACTTCTTAAGACAAAAAAATTTAAACTGTGTATTTTAAATTTTCTAATAAAAATAACGTTTCCCGGATTGATGATAGCCTTGCCACCTATCACATTGTGGGACTTGGTGTCTTCGGCTAGTCGTGGGGACACTGGTTGTAACTATGACTACCTCTTCGGAGATATAAGCGTAAAGATACATATATGTCTACAAATAAAAATTGCAAAAAAATTACTTCAAATTCATTGTCACATTGCGATTTGATAATTATTTTCTTCGAAAGGTAACCGATGATTCCTAGAATTTTATTAGAATCCGGCAAGTGACTTTTTATTTGTATTTGATAATGCATCAATTCGTGAGATGTAGAAGTACAGTAAGCAATTGAATGTTTTCAGTACTTGGGAAGTATTGTCAAGACGCTCGTTTGCTTATGCATGCATGCATGAAAATTTAAGCATTATTAGATATAGCTGAAAAAGAACTTGACGGATCTTTCTTTCTATTGAATATTTGAATAATGGAATACGTTTTCAAAAAGAATTATCGAAATATACTTGGCATTGGCTGCAACCATTTAATAACATAAATAAAAAAACTCAGACGAATTCGAAAACTCCTTTCTGATGTGGCAAATATATTGAGCTGTCTAAAAAACTCTCTGTTACATTTAAACGTTTTTCAAACATACCTAATAATCAACAGATATAGAACTTTTGTATGTAATGTGTCCAGGGTTTATTTATTATTATTATTGTTACAAGCTGTGCCCGCTATTCCGTCTGCTTGAAAATAAAAAAGAAACTTAAATAAAAGTAGCCTAAGTTCTACCTTATTACATCAACTACCTACTAATGAACATTGTTCAAGTCCCGTCAAAACTGTTCCAGAAGTTTTGTTTATTAATAGAAACAAAATATTTTGTTGGTTGTAGGAAGTATCCGTTACCTTTGAACACCAAACATTTTAATGGTGTGTTGCCAAGTTTTTCGGCTGTCATACCTTGAAGGATAAGCTTAGAACAAGACAATAATGAGTGCTAATTTATTCAGCAGTGTTATTGACGTTTACATTCTCAAAATAAAGAAATTACTAGATTACCTAGCTGGTGAAATATCTTTACATTTCTGCGCCTTGCTAGTACTTATAATATAAAGATTTTATATTAAGTCATCCCTAAACATCGATAGCTTGACAGCCCAACAAAGGGGTGTTCAAATATTAAAATTAAAATTTATGAAGTGTGACTCCCGGGGTCAGAGTGCGAAACCGTAGCGAAACGATTTGTATGGAAATTTGGCGAAATTTCTCACTCGACGGGTGACACCCGTTATCGCCCAGAGGTGTCATTTGATGGTATAATTTGGGACAACGGACGTAAAACCGGCCAGATTTATGATTGTTTGCCCGACGGTTTATTGAATATGTGGGGATGAATAACGCTTTATGAATATCTGTGTGACTACTGTCAAATCGGGGGCGTAAAACGGAATGAATTATTGTCATATTCTAATCTAGGATATTTTGATCGTGTATTTGCAGCTTAAAGTACAGAATAAGTAAAAGTACAGATCGTCTAACTGACAATACTAGTGGTAGCCCATTGGTCGAAGAAAGAAAGAAAGAAAGAAAGAAAATTATTTATTTTCGGAAATATGTGTGTAAATTAGATGTTACAAAAATATTTAAGTATATCAACATATTCTACCATATTTTGGTGTGCAAATATTTTAACATTTATAAAAAAATATTATTTAATAAGGTACATATGCTATAACTTCTAAGCCAATTATTTATATTTATAACTAGATTAATTATTTATTACCAAATAATTTAATAACTATAATTGAACTTAACCCTGTCTACCGTAAGCTACCACCGTTTCCAAACCTAGCCAGACAGGAGAAGAAACGGCGAAACAAACTCCTCGGCAACCATACCTTTCATTACATTTGGTTAATAATTATTAGTTGTTTTACTATAAATTCGCCCATAATAAATTTTAATATCTTGTTGATAAGAACACCATCTTCATTTCTCAAGACCAACTACCTACTTTGTTTCCAAACTTTTTAATGCGCCATTTGTGATCTTTTATCGTTATCATCAATATACCTATTTGTTTGTGTGTGTCAAATGCATGATAGTGTGAGTAATGTTTTATTTATGGATTTAATGCACTTTATAAGCATTATTATTGAAAAATATTAGCGTTTCGCACTTCTCTTACACATAAACTAGGTGTAAGTGTGCCAAATTTTATGTTCCTGCGTCGGCGCAATTTTCGTAAAAAGGGGCCCAAAGTTTTGGTTTCACGTATTAATATATACCTAGTTGAGGATAGGTAAAAAGGATAAAAAACACATTAGAGTTATGTTGTTGAGATGTTTTTGTTAATTATTGAAAAATGAAAACAGTTACGTGCCAACTGGTTTAAAATAGCACAGTTTTCTCTTCGATATGTTATAAATATAAACCGTAAGTTTATATAACATCGCATTTACGCAACAAATATAATACCAC
The DNA here is from genome assembly GCA_002245505.1 of Calephelis nemesis. Taxonomy (NCBI): domain Eukaryota; kingdom Metazoa; phylum Arthropoda; class Insecta; order Lepidoptera; family Riodinidae; genus Calephelis; species Calephelis nemesis. The sequence continues at coordinate 126,948 of NJDD01002431.1, forward strand.
ATACCTATGCACATAAAATATCTACTTCTGTAATTGTACATTCGTTTTTCTGTTACATTGTTACATACGATTTTTTTCGGATTTGTTGTTCAGCTACATAGTTTAAAAAATATCCAAGTGCGGGAAAAGCACACATCTTGTTCCCAAAGTAAAACAGCATTTCTACAAGTAAAGAGCACTGTGGGTGACCGATTGACCGATCTGTATACTGTAAATGTAAACTTGTATAGTTATTACTTCATCAATATTTGCACTAACACAAATAGATATAAATTAAGTAATGGGGAGCGATATTAGACGATTTTTGTTAACGTACTTAGGCCTGCGTTAACAGACCGGGCCCAAGACCGCCACAAGTGTGAGCTTGCTGGTAACGGACATGGTGCATCATGTATGACAAGCATGTCATATAAATTTAGTGCTAATTTTAATACAGGCGTTCCAAAATACCTAACTAATCTTTTGTAACCTATAGAGCATACTGTTTGAAATTATAGTTAAGTCACTACTTAAATATGCTTAAATTAATTAATTATAATTAATGTGAAACTGTATATGTTACACTTATCAGAGTCAAATTAAATGAATGTTATTTAATTCTGTTATGAACACCCAATGTTAATATCCTATCTACAGATAGAGTTGGGCCTAGTAGAGTTTTGTTGCTAAGTTATTTTTGTTAATTATTGAAAATGACAGCGGTTACCTACTATAAATGGTAATGATGTAAAATAAGCCTTTATTTTGCCGCGTAAGCAGTGTAACCGCTGCGGCAAGTAATCCTCCAAACGACACAGAATGTGACAAGCCTAACTGACGTTCCCACCACCCGCCTCCGCGACCAGAACACGAATATAGGAAGATCTCGGGAAACAATATAGATTGTCACGTTCTTCACATGTGACAACCCTACTACTACTACTACTACCCTAAAGTTCCCACCTCCCACCACCGCGAACAGATCACAAATAGAGTCCGAACACGTGATCTGCCTGTTTTTATTATTATTACAGAAGCGATACCTTAATTTTAGCTCGACAATAAGCTAAAAATTCCGAGGATAACCAAAAATAACGTATTGTTCAATAAAACAAGAGAGGCGGCCATCGGCTGATCCGCGATATCGCCGCAGCGCGGAGCTGTGCAATCGGCAGAGCCGCGTCGCGCCGTCTAAAGCCTGTTTCGCCTCAGATAAATATTTACCCAATATTTTGTGCAGCTAAAATTTTAAACAACGACCATTTTTTAACGGATATCAAAAAGGAAGAATTTATCAATTGTCGGTGATTGTTACGTAAATACTCGGTCTATAACGAACGGATCTTGATGAGTTATTCTTCGAAGAGGTCATATTTTTTAAATTTAAATTTGATCAAGATAATATAAAAAGTTTTTGTGTTGGTTTAATATCTCATTTTTTTGTGCACATAAGGAAAATATATTTTTCTATTTTATATCAAAAACAACATTGCCCGGGTTTGAATCTACGACAGGCTAGCAGGTGACAAGATACAGTTAGTAACATTGTGGGGCTTAGTGTCTTCGGGTAGTCGTGTGCGATCTGGTTGCCAATGCCTATTTCTTTGAAGATATGAGCGTAAAAATGCTTTTTTTTGTTCTTAGTCGATGTGGTAATGAAATAACAGTCGGTTATTATAGTTTTACTGAGCTTAAATTATTAGAAACATTAAAAATACCTTCGGATCAATTTATATAAAAATTGGGTTTAAGTCTATTAATAACGTTTTAATTAAGTGTTTTAATAGAAGTAGCATAACTTTTTTTTCTATATTAGAAAAAATGTTACTTAATGTACCTAATCAGTAACAACGTAATAATTATTAAGTAATAACAAAAATTTATAAAAGTTATATCCTCGCTTTAGCTTAGTAACAATAAAAAATTCACTTTTGATTAATGATTTCTCATTATTTTTAAACAAAATACAGTTTAAGAAGTGTTAAATACTTTTACAATTGTTTTGATTCGGATGTTCACAAAGTAACTTATTTTATATCCATGTTATCTTTTTTAAATAAAAAAAAAAAACAAATTAATTGAATATATTAGACATACTTAGTCTGGCCATAAATACTGTTACACTTAAAAATAAAAAAATATTACATTTGAATTTCGAATCTGTCATTTTTATACGATTGTTCATTGTGTTTTCTCATTTTGGCGCCAATACATTGTACAATATTTTGCGATATTAAAATGGAGTGGGGTGATAAAGAGAACCGAATCGCTGTGATTGCATTACACAAAGTAGGTATGGAGCCAAATGCAATTTTTAAAACTCTCCATACACTTGGTTTTAGTAAAATGTTTGTGTACCGGGCTATTAATAGGTACAATGAGACTTCCTCTGTTTGTGACAGAAAAAGATCTGGCCGTCCACGTAGTGTTCGTACGAAAAAGGTGGTCAAAGCAGTAAGGGAAAGAATTCGAAGAAATCCTGTCCGAAAGCAAAAGATTTTATCTCGGGAAATGAAGATAGCACCTAGAACCATGTCGCGTATTTTAAAAGATGACTTAGGACTTGCAGCCTATAAGAGACGCTCTGGTCATTTCTTAACTGATAATTTAAAGAAGAATAGGGTCGTAAAATCGAAACAATTACTGAAGCGGTACGCAAAGGGAGGTCACAGAAAAATTTTGTTTACGGATGAGAAAATTTTTACAATTGAGCAACATTTTAACAAACAAAATGACCGTATTTATGCTCAAAGCTCTAAGGAAGCTTCCCAATTAGTCGACAGAGTGCAACGTGGACATTATCCAACTTCAGTGATGGTTTGGTGGGGTGTTAGCTATGAAGGAGTGACTGAGCCATATTTTTGTGAAAAAGGTATCAAAACATCGGCACAAGTGTATCAAGATACCATTCTTGAGAAGGTAGTTAAGCCCCTTAACATCACCATGTTCAATAACCAAGTATGGTCCTTCCAGCAAGACTCGGCGCCGGGTCATAAAGCTCGGTCCACGCAGTCTTGGTTGGAAGCGAACGTTTCGGACTTCATCAGAGCTGAAGACTGGCCGTCGTCTAGTCCCGATCTTAATCCGCTGGATTATGATTTATGGTCAGTTTTAGAGAGTACAGCTTGCTCTAAACGCCATGATAATTTGGAGTCCCTAAAACAATCTATACGATTGGCAGTGAAGAATTTTCCCATGGAAAGAGTGCGTGCTTCTATTGATAACTGGCCTCAACGTTTAAAGGACTGTATTGCAGCCAATGGAGACCACTTCGAATAAGCTTTTTATATTTTTAATTGTTGTATATTTATGTATTAAACTAACACACTGTAAAAGTAATATAAATGTTATTTGCAGTTAAAAAAATATTTTTTTTCTTTATCACAATATTTATGGCAAGACTAGGTATATTAGTCTGGACCATTGACCTTGGCTTGACATTGGCTTGGGTTTTGCTATAAAATATGGCTGCCATTTTGTCATTCTAAGGCTATCCACAAAAAGTAGAGTGTCGATATCGATACGTGTTAGTTAAGTTTAGGTAAATAGATAAGAATTATTACTTATCTTGCAAACATGTTTATATTTATATCAGTTAACTATTTACGTTTATTACTACATTCATTGTCATTACAAAAAATGTGATCAGATTATTCAACCATTTATTTAAACAAACCATTTTCTTTACTTTAATTACTTTAAAGTCAACAAAATCACTTGAAAGAATTCTTATTACGATTGACTGTGATGGATATTTTCAATACCAATAGTATCCATTTATATCTTGTGAAAATATTCTTTTTTGGGAACGTCAAATAAAATATCGACAATATTGTAATAGTACAACACCATAAAATTCAACACAAAATATGGCGTTCTTGGCAAACATGAGGACTGTCATGACGTCACATTAAATCGACGCGAAAATGAGCATAGACAAAAATATCGTTATCTCTTGCGGCATACATAAAATCAACATTTGTTAAAAGAGACAAAGAGATGTTATTAAGTTATAAGTCGATTCCAACGGTTGTTGTATAAACATAGCTAATATTGCGATAGAACATTGTTGCATTTCTTGTGTGGAAACGCAAATGCCTGTTCATTTGCGTCTTGAACATTTAAATGTTTTCATTTCCGGGTCTGGGTGTTTATTAAATTTATTCTAGTATCTATTTAAGTATTTCTATGTATTAGAATTGTTGACTTACACCCATAACACAAGCATACAATTAGCTTACTTTGGAGTTAGATTCAATTTGTGTAACTTGTCCAGGAATATTTATTTATTAATTAACTTCAAAACGTTTGTATTTCTGGGGTTTTATTAAATTTAATCCGGTACATATTAAAGTATTTTATATACCGTCGACACACTTACAGATTCTAAATTTAAATAAAAAAATACAAATGAAATGCTGTTCGTTAGTTCGTTAACTCGTTAACGCCTAGATGCATTCGGTTTGTTTTGGTTTTAAAATATTCATGGAAATTCAGGGAAGGATTGAAAGATAAGAAAAATAGTGCAACTACGAGGTAAATAGCAAATCAAAAAACAATTCATTTTTCTCATATACGGTACATTGTATGATGCGGAACTAAGTTCGCCTCTGTGACTAGTAAATAAATAAATATTTTTGGATATTCATAACTGATTTAAAGCCAAAGGAAGCAAATTGTAATGTGTTTGCCAGATACTATAAAATTATGAATAAAATACACATATGTTCATCACAAATATGCCTGTCTCTGTCTAGAATCGATCCCGAACTTGATAGATGATCGGTGGGGATACCTAAGCGTAGAAGTCGCGTAGCCAGCAAGCTATGAAACCAAGGATCTTCTCACTCACCGTAGGTTCAATTTCAAAGCACCATAATGAAATCGACTGTAATGGACATGTAGCTTCTTGTTTCAGGCAGTAAAGCTTATGCTGACTGAAAAAATAGAAAGAACTATTTGTAAGGTGCATTCAAATAAAGTAATCTAAATAAAAAAAACTGCTAATCTGTTAGAAAATGTTCCATAGATATTTAAAAATTTATGGCCCAGGTTTGTGGTCGTTGATTTGTCAAATAGAAACAGTATTGCCTGGCATTGGATAAAAACCCAGTTGGCGATAGGTTTTCCGTATGTCACACTGTGGCACTAAGAAGTAGATAACTTTGGACAACCTTTTGGAGGATAACGATATAGTTTGAGAATGTTGCGAGAAATGAGGCGTAAATTATGAACTTCAAATTTGAAAAATTAGAGTTGCTTGAAGTTGTTAAAAACTAATAAAAAAAGTTGAAAATTTCATGGCCTCTATGGTCTAGAGGTCTGGCGTCGGACTAAACTCCTTGAGGTCCTGGGTCCGTAAATAAAATGTAAAAAAAATATTCAATTTTCTGACAAAAATATCGCTGCCCGGATTGGATATGTGCTTGGTTGGCGATAGGCTTGCTACCTATCACATTGTGGGACTTTAGTGTCTTCAGCTAGTCGTGGGTGCCATGTTTGTGCCTGTACCTACCTCTTCGGGAATGTAGGCGTCAAGATACTTTACTTTGTTTAGTTTATTTAAAATGTGGCCGAATGTCGAAACCTATACTTATAAAATAACATGTCCTAACTGACTGATTCATCATCGCCGAACAAAAACTGTTAGAGTTACAGCAATGAAATTTGGTACGTAGGGTCGTTTTCGTAGACACCTATTAAGGACGAAATTTTGGAAATTCTATCCCTTAGGAAATAGGGGTAAAATGTTTGTATAAAAGACCGTAATATTTTTAAGTTAGAAACATGAAAACTTATTTTAGGTTACTTAGAAAAAATGAAATGATACGTATCTAAGCGTTTCTGGAAATTCTACCTCTAAAGGTCACGCCCTTGGTAGGTAGGGGTTGAAAATTTGTATAAAAGCCCTTATAAATCGACTATAACCAGTAAATATATTAAGTGCGAAGCGAGTAAAGCCGCGGTTAACAGCTAGTCTTTCATTAGTCAAAAACTCTATAACTCGAATTTTTCGAATTCGACTTACTGAGGTTCTACTGTAGTAATGTTTACCTACAAACGAATGCAAGTACGTAGGTAAAGTATAAATATTAATAGGTTAAGTTAAAAAACAGTAAAACACTGTTACAACGGCTAAGGACGATTGACAGGTACAGTCGATTCCGCTTGCTAACCGTCAATTACCATCTGTGACTTTTTACAACAGCGTGCTTTCTGTCATTAGGTCCAATCCAGATTGATTGCTTTTAAACAGTGTTCTGGACTTCAAAAATATAATGTTTTTTTTTTATAAACTCGAAAATCTTTATTAAAAAATATTTAAATTCAAAAACTTATATGATATATGTCCATTAAAATGTGATTTAAAAAAATTGTGATGTACATTCTGTAAATATGTTAATAAAAACTAATATTTCTATGCATATGTCTCGTCTCCACAGTATTAGTTATTCTTTCATAGGCCAATGTATGAGTTCTTACAATAAACGTAGACACATCTTACAACAGACTTAAGACTTACCATTTAAATGTAATTAGTTTAAGTTGTGTTAGGGGTAATTATAAGATTTCAGATTATTTAGAAAATTGCTTTTCATACCAATCTCTACTTGTTTTATTTATTTTGTTAATTAGATTTTGATGGTTCTTTTTTTGAAACGTCCCAGGCTATTGTTTTTGAGTGGTCCTTTATAAATTTTATGAAGATCAGGCAAGCAGTTTGAGAGTTATTACTAAAATACAAATATTTATATAAATCTCATGTCACGATGTTTGTCCGCGATGGATTCCTAAACTACATAACCGATTTTAAATTAAATTGGCACACCGTGAGCAGTCTGGTCCAACTTGAGATATAGGATAGCTTACATCTTAATTTATGATAAAAAAAATTACCATCCGAGCGAAACCGGAACAGGCAGCTAGTAAAACATAAATATTCATTTAGCGTGACGTCATGATCATTGATGATATCGAGGTTGATAAAGATGATAATGAATGAAATTGGATTGGATTTTTACTCAGATATCTCAACGAGCTCTGGTTGGAGAGCGAAATAATTTTGACGCGCTGGTGAAGCTGCGGGCAACAGCTTGTGTTTAATAAAGTTACCTATAATGAGGTTGATCAGCTCAGCAATAGTCAAAATGAAAGGCGATAGGTTCGCAGCTGCATGCGGCGCAAATGCAAATGCGGGGGGATGTGAACGCGCAGTTGGCTGCATTGTGCCTCCCCCCGCTCCCCGCACATCCCGCGAGAGTTTGTTTTTCGGGGCAAATAGCTATAGGCTTGATAATGGCCTCGCGAGCTGCATCCATGTGATAGATGCTCTACTTGATTATTGTGTTATAAACCACATAAGGAAACGAAAGGTTTTATTAGTTGGACGTGTCTGTGTGTGCGTATTCGTCTGTTTTGCGGTATATTTGCTCTAAACTAATGGGCTGATTTTGATATAAATTGTAATTTGAAAGTGGAAACGGTCAAGATGATTCTTAGCTACAATTTAAGTATAGGTTAGGGGATTATATGGAATTTTAATTTAAACTTTATTTTAATTAAAGTAATATAGCAACAACTAATTCGAATAACCTATTAATAGTTAGAGAAAGGACTACTAGAGTTTTTTTTCACCAAGATATCTTGTTGAATATTGAAAAATAACAATGGTTGCCTAGGCGCTGACCTAAGTATCCCTTCTCTTATATTAAATAGGATAATGAAAATGGCCGTAAATGGTGGAGTTCAGAGATGACTATCTCAGATCCCATTGAATTGTGAATAAAAAAGTGGTATCGAAACTCTTTACAATACCACTAAAAATGACGAGTTTAAGCGTTAAGTAGGGAATACTTTAACAGCCAACGTGCATTTGTTATCAGGAAATTTGAGAGATTGTTTGATTGACATGTATACAACACTATAAAAACCAATTACTTTTCAACCAATTAGTTTTATTTAAGCGTATATCAAAGAAATAGAGTACGAAAACATTTATATTTTTAATAGTTGTCGAAGCTACCGATGATGATTAATGTAATTTAAGCTCAGTGAAATTGCAAAAACCGAACTTCAATTTTAGCCCTATGTCATCTAAGTACACAAAAACCGAGTATTTTTCTCGGTTTCCCTGGGTATCCCATCATTAAATCCAGACTTGGGTGGAATGGGACCACCTCAAAACTAAGTTCTGTCCAGCAAAAAAATTTTAAAAATTGGTTCAGAAATGACGGAATAATTGATTAACATACATACAAAAATGTATAGGAGTCGAATAAATAACTTTCTCTTTTTTTCAAAGTCGATTAAACTTTTTTTTTACTCAAATGTATACACAGTTGTAAGCCATGATATAAATATTTTTATTTCTTTTTTTGAATATCTTTGACATCAGTCAATTTTATTTTGTGTAAATTTTATTTTGCTAGAGCATCTTTCACTTCGTTGACATTACACAGAGTGGCGGATGGGTTTTGATTTTTGTAGTTTCGTATTATTTGCGTATTTATCCGCCCGCCGCCCGGCAGATACATTTATTTGCACCAAGTCTCA
>NJDD01002431.1:135506-180746 GCA_002245505.1 Calephelis nemesis
GATATCATTGCGATAATAGGGATAGTACGATCGACGCACGGTTTCGTCACGCTCGGCGAAATATGGCTGATGGAGCTTTACCAAAATACCTACTTTTTTGGTAACGAAGGCTTGTGCTAGACCGACCTTATTTTATATCTAGGCATCCTGAATTAAAATATATCCTTGCTTTTAATTATTTCATATACCTATATGCATATTTTATATTTTTAATGGGAAGACACACTAGCAATCTGTTTTTCTCCGCCGCCGCGACCTTAGCCAGTAATAATTATTAAGTACAGTAAAACTACAAAAACCACGTCATGATTGGATAATTCTCTTTTTCGAAAGACAGTAAAAGCTTCCGAAATGGCCCCACATAAGTTTATCAACATTTTAGGTAGTCACTGTATCAAATGAGTTCTTAATTATGCATACATTTTTCACTTATCTTAATGATCTCATCAATAATAAGTCGGATCGTGATTATGGAACCACATATCTTCGTAAAAAAGAACCGCCAAAATCGGTTGGCTATTGGCCGAGTAATCACGTAACAAACAAAAAAGAAAAAAAAACACATTCGAATTGAGTATTCTCCTTTTTTGTAGTCGGTTATAAATAAAATAATGAAATATAAAAAATTGACAAGTGCTTTTCATGGCATTAGAAAGTAAACAAGCAGACATATTTTTTGATGATTATTGATTAGAAATGAGCTTCGTCTATAGACAGCTAATGGTGGTGCCAAAGTTTGTCCATGGCAGGCTAGTCTACCTTCAACATCAGAAAACAACAAAGGCAATCACAGCGGCAAGATTGCAGGAATCCGGTTGAATCGTCATAAATCTTATCAACTATTTTTAGTCAAGGTGCTAGTGACAGGAAAACCGACGCTCGCCTCTTACAAAAACCATAGTCGAGAAATACTTGGACAATAATATTTAAAGAAGTCCAGGATCAACACGGACAACATGTGATCTCTTCGTGTTCTTCCGGTATTCTTTAAATAATATTGGCCAAATATTTGTACAATGGCAACACTCATATGCAAATTATGAGTAAATAATGGCCTTAAACGTTACGGTTAAAGTTTAACCAAATAATATTCGTTCAAAAGATCTGTCAGGAGGCGCACACGCATTCAGTTGGTTATCAATTTAAAGATATTAGCCACGTATGGGGGTCGAAATAAAACATTTCAATTTGGAGATCCGGTTACCCCTGATTCAGATCTGAATTGTGGGTCCGTAAGACCCCACGTTCATGTTGAAGTACTGTCGCGCTCAATAATCACAATAATACATGGCAATTTCAACATCTGCCAATGTTAGTAATTTGGTTAGATGTAATATCAGATAATAAACTCTCCTTTGTACAATACTAACATAATAATCGCCTCTGTGGTCTAGCGGTCCGACGTTGGACTTGACTTCTTGAACTAGTGACCTAGTTCGAGTCCCAGGTCGGGCAACAAAAAAAGTTAGAAAATGTGTATTTTTAACTTTCTTATACAAATAGCATCTGTAGCCAAAAACATCTTTTTTAAATTTTGCATATTCGTTGTTTTATACTATGTTTGTTACGGTATCAATAGTTTATTGTATTGGTTTCAAAAATAATTCAAATAATTAAAAAAAATCGAGTCTCACTTAAATCTAGGATCAAAATCAGTAAATTGACTAGTAATTGACTGAAAGAAAAAAATGCCAGATCAAAAGCGGATTACACAATAGTTTATAATCTAAAATTAAATTAAGAAACCCCGACACAAGAACTTAGATTCCTTTTAAAAAGTAAAAAATATCCAAGAATGTTTGCAGACATTCAGTTCATGTCCCTAAAGACCCCACAACTTTTTAACATAAGTAACTTATTAACTTTTAAATGGCTCAACCGATTTTCATCAAACATGTCTAAGAACACTCGCACATGAGTTACCTTTAATACAAAAAAAACTAAATTGAAATCACTTGCATCCGTTTGGGAGTTATGATGCCACAGACAGACAGACACACACACAGACATGTCAAACTTATAACACTCCTCTTTTTGCGTCGGGGGCTAGAAATGACATGGTTTAACATCGAGCGAAAGGTAATTAACATGGGATTATAACTTATTCTGTACTATATTTAGGTAAGACCACACATACAGTTACAAAAATAATCTTATTTTGTGATACAACTGCCTAATTTGGTCATTGACTGAAGATACAAAAAATCTCATACAATAAAATGTTCACGGTAGATGGTATGAAATGTACCGTAACAAGATCAAATAAAATGTTCTTGCACCGTTGCACCCGAGTGTCCCCACAATGGGTACCCAAAACGCAGTGTATGCTTGGTTAAGCCCGCGCCTCCCCGCGCCCGATTTACAAGAAAGGGGTAGTTAGCCGCTATTGTCTCTCAACCCCAGTACGGTCGCATGAGTACATACTTGGTTTGGATAACGTAGTAAGTGACAGCTTTTATTTTTATATTATTACAACATAGTTCATCATAAACAAGTTTAAATTTTTGATAAATCATAATCTATATTTTTGTATATGTAGCTGTATATCTGGGTCAGAAGCTTGTCATCATTCATATATAGTTTTCTTACTGTAGTGTGATTTATGCCTACAAATCTTTACTAAGCTAAATAAATACGTCAAGTCCTGTGTGAGGTAGGCAGACCGTATCGATTTCTAAGTGCCACAATCCTTGCAGATCTGCCTTCTTCCCTTCCCGTGTAATTTATCTTGATGTTTACTGTTATTGTGTGTATTATATTTAAATTTATTAAAAAAAAAAAAATTAAATTCAGGTAATTTTTATTCATTTCTGTGGATATTACATTTATCGCTAATTTTATTTTAAATAAATTCTAAACAGACCCTTTACGAATTATGTATTTATCGATGCATTTAATTAAAGTTTACTTAATACGAGTGTAATAGAAAAAGCCACTACCCAGTTTTGCGCTGTAACGACGCGACCCCGCTCTACAACTCGCCCCACAAAGACGAGAAACACGGAAAACACTTAGCCCTGTTGACACTACACTTACCGCTGATTCTACTTCAGATTCACCCTGAACGGGACACTTTAGAATGCAATTGTTTTAACTCGTTAAAAGCAGTCATTAGCAGAGTCGCTTAAGATGTTCAACTGTACATTAGCCTTTCTACACTTAGGCTTTCCTTTTTAATTTTTCTACAACTCTCTTTATTTTCTAAGGTTCCGCTATGTTTTTATACTTATATAATAGCTTCTTTCTTACGTTATTATTTTGAAGACATTAAATGCAAATTTACAATTTTATATATAATGATTTACATTTTTATATATTTGCGAAAACACTTAAGACGCTAGTGGTGGCAGATAAAAACTTAGTTTTGTGATTTAGTTATATAAGATTGTTACCACGATGATATTTACTTCTGGTGCGTGTAAAGGTGAAGGATACGTTATATGCTGTAAATAGCTCTTTGAACATTATGTTTGAAACAGTGGTAATAATATGCACTGTATTTTTAAATTTTGACTAAAAACTAAATAAAATAGCATAGATTACTTCGTTACAGTAGTAACACTGCAGTTTTACATAATAAATTAGCAACCCAAAACCATGCAAAGTTGGCTTTAAAAAACTTAAAATGCAGTTTTCTTCCGTTTTAATATACAGTCGAACTTTGTGTGAAAATAAGATGTTCGGGTTTAGATGCAAATGATTACACATTTTTTATGGCATAAGATAGCGAAAATGAGCACGAGTAAGGGAAAACCCTAGTCTATAAACAGAACCTAATAATGTTATAGGTGTGTAGCTGTCCTGCATATAATCGTTCTGTAGTGGTGTGACGTGGTGTATTAATACATGCAAACATAATTCTAGAATATTACAAGTACAGAGTTCATTTGAAGTCTATCATCATCATCTATCTACCCAGTCGATTCCATTTAGTTTTCACAATTGTATTTCCACCAAAACGTATCTCACATGTAACAGTGTAACAAAAACCAATTAAACCTAAAACTATGTATGAAACAGTTGCGCGAACGTTATGAATGACCGCCGTATTATAACCGGGCTGCAAATCTAGTTTCGTAGGGGAGTGCGGCAAGTTCGGTGAGCCTCCACGGCCAAACACTCACCACATCAGCACCAACATCCACAATATCCTAAATAACCTAATCCAATCACCCTAAATTTAATGTTACCCCATTGAAATTAGATTCAATTTCCTGTGCCGCTTTTTTGCTGAATGAATCAGCTACATAATAAATCCGACAGATCGGTATAACGTGTGCTTTGTCGCTTCAGCCACGTCCCTCTCATACAATGGCTTACTTATTAGGGATTTAGTCCAGATATTAGTTGGGGTAAGCGTATTGTTTGGATTTTAATAGAATTCAGCGCTCCGGGTGGTTCTGTATATGTAGTACTACGGCGTAGCGCACGGGCCCCTAGTCGTGTGTTTTGGTAAATTGTTTTAGCTGGATGAATGCTGCTTTTTAGTCTAAAATTAAATAAAATATTTTCACGCCCATATTCCCAAAGAGTGAGGCAGAGGCATAACGAGGACACTCACGACGATATTTTTTATCAAAGAATTGAAAACACACATTTTTAAATAAATAAATATTACTGGACAAGTCACACAAATTGAATCTAACCCCAAAGTAAGTAAATTATATACTTGTGTTATGGGTGCTAGTCAACGATATTAATACACAGAAATACTTAAATAGATACCAGAATAAATTTAATAAACACCCAGACCCGGAAAATGCAGACATCTAAATGTTCATCACACAAATGCCTGCCTCCGTCGGGAATCGAACCCGAGCCTCGCAGTTGGTCGTTGTAGTTAGGTGTGCACGCTAGCCACTCGACCAACGAGGCGGTCGTTTATTATTTTTTTGCCCGACCTGGGGATCGAACCCGGGACCTGAAAAAGTCAAGTCCACCACCATAATGTATAACTGTATAACGAATTTTGAAGATTTTTCTGTATTTTAATACAACTCTTGGAAGGAGAGTTTAACCTAAGTTTTCAAGGATGTCTGTAGATTGTCCTGTTGTCGGTCACCTGGAAAGGAATATGTATAGAATAAACCCTCTATCTTTCTGCCAGGTAGCTCGTAAGAAGCAAGCATAGGTAACGTGGGTGAATACTTAACCACAAAATCACTGGTGGTAGAGTGTTGTGCAGAGACTTGGCCGTTTAACAATCCACCGCCTTACCTATTCTTGAGGTCAATATGTCAGTGTCATGCTCTGGATTGGAGAATGGAGCAGCTCGCAGACTTGCACAATAAGATTAGCAATAGTTAACACTAACATCTTGGCCACAGAAAGCGACGCATTTACATCGTCTATGGTGTCTTTAGGGCAGGGTAATCTCTTACTAATTAATTAAAGCTACAGTCACAGAACAATACAAAAAATAACTTGCCAATCTTGTTGGCAAATGTAGTGTTGGCAAATATTGTGACAAAACAGGCTTGGTTTCCATACTGTTTCATTTTCGTACTTTGATGTAGTTGACACAGTTTTTATAGAATGCAGCCTTACATTTTATAACAATTATAACAAATACTATAAGCAATATTTTTTAAGACAGACAGAGAAAAATTGACGTCTGCGTCACAATTTTTTGTAAAAACCTACCGTCTTACCACAAAAACTTAGACGTCTGTTTAACTAAAATCCTGTCTAAATTTCGTATCCAATCATGGTCTTGGTTGTATGGATGCTGGATACATGGATGACGTGTTGTTATGGTTTAAAAATCCAATTTCAGACAGTGTTTAGTAAAACAACCGTTCAATGTCTGGATTATTTTTTCGATCTCCGGGTAGGGCAACAAAGAACTAGAAAATGTGTATTTTTAATTTTTCTATAAAAATAACGTTGCCTGGGATTGGATATATGTACCCGGTTAGCGATAGGCTTTCCACCTATTACATCCTAATGGTTTTCAGCTAGTCGTGGGTTTCCTGGTAGTGCCTCTGCCTACCTATTCCGGGATATGGGCGTAAAGATATTTTTTTTGTTCAAAATTGACATCTAACCAATAACATGCTACACATGATGAAGTTTCAGCATATTATTGATCGTGAATATAATTTTTGTGCTGTTTAGTAAAACTCTTGTTTTACGAGCGTTTACATTTTTGTAGTAGGTCGGTACAGTCGTAGTTGAGTCGCGGATATTCATAGTTGGATGCACACCGCAGAGAGATGCTGCATCTAGGGTACAGATCGATCGATGCCCCTCGATCGCGCCCCTTATTGAAAATTATAACAATGCCCACCGCGTGCTTGCGCCCTCTTAACACTCACTGATTTTGGTGCGGCAATGTGGATACGTCTGTATTATTTGTTTAGAACCCAGGCGAAAATTTAAGTATAAATCAAGTTATGTTACAAAATTAACCTAAAATTACCTAAAATAAAGAGATGCCTCTCCTGTCATACAACTTTGCATGTTTCTACGAAGCGCGTGGCATGTGCTAAGAAGTTCTTTAAACACTTTCGTCAGTCGCATTTGCAACAGTGAGATCAGTAAGAAAATGGAATTCTAGGTTGACATTTCGCGATCTCATCGGTGAAGTTTAATCCAAGGACGGCATCAAGAGTCTTCGTAATTGATGTATTAGTGTTAAAAAAGTAAAGTGTAAGGAGGAAGTTAGGCAGGTCTGCAAGGGTCGTGACATTTGACACGGCTAATATATATAATATGCTGTAATTATGCTGCTGGATTTTTTTGTGAGAGATTGGCGAATTCTTCTGATGGTATGAAACAAGCGTAGCAGCCAATAGACACTATAGATGTTGCAGCTGTGTCGCTGTCCTGTGGCCGAGATGTCAAACCAACTGTGCAAGTCTATTTTTTTATACCCAACCCTCTACAGAGCATGATATTGTCGTTGCGGAGGCAGGAATAGGTAGTGCGGTGTGCAAGATGACACTCTACCACCAGTGGTTCTGTTGGTAATGACCCATTTGACCTTTGTGAAAAACACCAACGACGATTTACAACTTTTCTGTCTTAATTTCAGATCAACAATCAAAACGACAACTCATATTTTTAAATGAATAAACACTTGTACTGTTTTACGTATCACTTATACTTTATTATTTTATAAATAGCCTACCGGTTTCGCTTTTTACAGCATCATCTAACTACAAGCTAGAACTAGAACTAGCTAGAACCAGCTAGAACTTAAATTACAAAACGACAATGTTGAGCAATGACGTTGTGGTGCTAGGAGTAGGTAAGACAGCGTTACCAACTTACAGATTTCCCTTGCACAGCACTGCAGAATCGCGTAAAATTATACTCGTAGACTTTTACTTATATTACTTAACCCTACGAAATAAAACTCGTATTTTCATATCCATAACAAAATATAGTTGAACGTGTTAATATATTGGTCGATCCGACCGGAGTGCGGGAGGGATGCAGGGTTTGTAATGAGGCACGGCCCCACTAAGTATTTTCGACATGCGTCGCCGTCACCCGACAAACATTCGGCAGCCGAGGGTTAACGAGTAATGTTCCACTCGCAAATTACAATCGCTACTGGTCTGTATGACCGTTCTTATTTGAAAGTTGAATATTTAGACTAGTTTCTGCCCGCTGTTTTACCTGAGTTTTTAAGTTTTATTAAATATTTAATTTCTGTGAAATCAGCTATCATTAACAACAAATTTAAAATTGGCTTGGAAATTATTGAAAACTAACGGATAGTCAAATGTATTTTTTGATATTTTCTGTCGACGGCGCTTGGTAAACACTTCTACAATTTTACGTGGGTATCACTTATAAGTATTTTCTTTTTAAATAGTAAAATGTATTTTTATTTTAGCACTTGCCCTATGATAAGTTTCTATATAAATTGCAATTGGCAATAAAAAATGGTTTGATACATTTTTAATAGTTTTATAAAAAAACTATTTAGCAAAAAAAAAATTATTTTGACATCACAAATAGGCAGTCAAATTTTCTTTATTGTATAAATTTCGAGTATGAATCCAGGCCGGCCGGCCTCGGTATTCCAAAGTTTGTTTTATAAAGCAAAGTAAAAAAGGAAACATCGACACACCAGTGTCGATCCTGCAGACCTAGAATGCATCCCTGGAGAAAGTTGTCTCTTCAAATGTGATGACCCTATGTTTATAAAAGATAACGTGAATGAATTTGGCCTGTTTCTTTTCTAATGAATATTTATTTGTTCTTCAAAAACGAAATATTTTAAATCACACTTGCTCTTCCAGCGAACTTCGTTCCACCTGAAAATCTGGAAAAACAATATATTACATTATTGTTTTATATTATTTTAATATGTATATTGTTTTTCCTAGTTTCTTCGCTGTCGAACGGGATAATAAGTATCCTATGTCCGTCTCCTGGTTCTAAGCTACTCATCAATTTTCAGCCAAATTAGTTCAGTCCTTTGAATTATAAATTAAAACTTTTTTATATCATAGATGGCAAAGAAATTAGCACAAAGTATGAAGTATGCAAAAAGGTTGGCAATGCACTATCACCTTTGAAATGAAAATTATTTATTTGCGGAATATGTGTGTTAAAAGGTTGTTATAAAGATATTTAAGAATACAACATAGTCTACCACATTGTGGTGTTTAAATATTTAATTAAATTTTAAGAAGTTACATATTTATATAAAAATGTACATTTAAATCGCAGCACTTATTTACATTTTTAATAAATATTTTATTTACTTATAAACATAAGTTTCATAATTTGTTACAATTAAATTTAAAGGTAGATTAATTTTTAGTCCTATCTACCGTACACTACCACCGTTTCCAAACCTAGCCAGTCGGGAGAAGAAACGGCGAAACAAACTCCCCGGCAACCATGATTTTGTTACTTAAATTAGGTTTAAATTTATAAAAAAAATATGTACATATTTTATTTATTTATGGTTCTCAGCAAGAAAATTTTTACACTATAATATGTCTTCTCTAATAGCAAATCAAATACCTTATTTCGAAATCTTTTTACTGGAAGTGATTTCAGACTATCAGGAATTTGGTTATATATACGAATGGACATGCAATATAAATTATTTTTGTAAATATCAAGTTTTTGATTAGTGCTTTGCTTTGTGTATATTACGTTAGAAATGTTTAATTTAAATAGAGTTAGAACACAAGCAAGTAAACCTTTGACATTAATATTACAAAAACATATTTTTAGAGTACAAAAAATATTCATAAAGAATACTTCAAAAATAAAAAAAACTGACTTAAGCAGAAGCCAGGCACGCGTCGTTCATTTTTTAAGGTCCAATTTAAGGCCGAATTTCACTTTGCTTCCCAGAATGTATACTTTAAAGGCTGTTGGTAAAACAGTGTAACTAATTTTACTATGGTGTCGCGTGGACCCAATAAATAGCCCACAGTGCGGCCGACACTGGTGTGAGGAAAAAAATGGTCAAGTGCGAGTCGGATTCAAACAGTGGGAGTTCCGTTACGATTTTGTAATATGATTAAGTATTAAAAATCTCTAGTGTTTTTTTGAATACGCTGTTTTAATTATATTTAGTTTAGGTTATTAAAGCAAAGCAGCTGTTGGCCCACGACTTCGTTACCGTTTTTTCATAGTTTTCATCCGGTTGTATGAGGGTTCATTTTTGAAAAAAATAGCCTATGTTCGAATTCGGATCTTTAGCTATATGCATTTAAAGTTTCACTAAAATTTGTTTAGTGGTTTAACCGTGAAAGAGCAACAGACAGACTGGCAGACTTTTGCTAACATAATCTCATTAAGGAGCCTTAACTTTACCAAAATAATTACTAATCTTTATATATATAATTCTTCTGTGAGTGTGTATGTCACTGAACTCCTTCTAGACGACTGGACCGATGTCGATGAAACTTTTTGTATGTGTTCTAGGGAATTCGAGAATGGTTTAGATTCGCAATTTGGTCCACTGAAAAATGTTTTTTTAATTATTTTTTTTAATAATAAGTAGTTGTTGGTTTTAGAATGTTTCACATCGGATCTGACAGACTGCGCTACTGTCGAAGCATTAATGTCAAGCGATACGAAGTTTGCTGGGTCAGCTAGTGTAATATATAGTTCAAGAATCTATTAATAACATCATCATGGTAGTTTACTTATTTGTTTAACTTACTACTTTGTTTAACTTTTTTATATTATTTGAAGCAAATAAGCTTACTGCTAGTGGAAGTAAATACACAACTTCTAAAAAAACCAATGATTTTATGTTGAGTGGCAGGGATGTAAAGTCTATGATTAATCAAGATTATTAGATACCTTATGAAGCGAAACACAATAATAATGACAAACAGTAGTTTAAAAAGCCTATAGTTCTAAATTTTGTAAGCTGTAACGGACTCTACCACCTAGTAAAAAATGTAACACCGTTTTTAAACTCCCTACGGAAAAGAGAGGTTTTGTAAGTTTGATAAGAGGGTGTGCGTTACGCTGTGGCTTCATAACTTCGTACTGGATGAATGAACCGGTATTGATGTGGTTTTTTTTTGTTAGTAAACTAACATAATCAAGAGTTCTTAGCTTACGGATAAGTTTTGTCAGGGGCTATAGATTTTTTTTGATGATGATAATTTATTTCTCATTTCGCATCAAAACTAAGAGTTCTTACAATGTGGTGCAACAATTCAATAATTCACTAGGCTTTCTTTTTCCATTTTTTATTGTTTTGTTTGTTTATTATAATCACTTTAAATATAGATATTAGTTATCTTTTTTTTTAATAAATGACCAATCATTTTCTTACACAACCCTAAAACCAAAGTTATTTATATAATACCAAGAATGGTAAAAGAATGTCATCTTTTGTCACGTAAAGTCATTGTCACATTGTTTTACCATTCTTTGTGTGATTGTTAGGAAGTTAAATGTTGTTAACTCTATTGTGCGCAGACCTTTATGTGTCGATTTCACGCTGCTATGTGCGCTGTCGGATGTTTGCGTTGCATAGAATTGGGTCGTTTATTAGAACTGCAGGGTCCTGTCAAATCTTACTGATTGAGGAGTCTGTTGAGTTTGGGAGGAAACGATCCTTTAACTTAACAAGATTTTTTAAGTAAGCAACTTACTTAGGTCTGTGTTCCCGTAGAACTAGGCAGAAGTGCTGCCAGATAGCCTACAATGAGCCAAAGGTATACATGTATATTATATACCTATGTTATAGGTGGTAAATCTTTCGTTAACCGAGAACTTATCCAATCCTGCGTAATGTTATTTTTGTCAGAAATTTTAGAAAATAAGTTTTGAGTTAATCGGCAATCGAACCCAAGACCTCATGTAGTACGTTATAATTAATATTTATACTTACCGTGTACTTGGACAAAATACAAAAAACAAAACTAAACCTTTGTTTGCATTTTGATCGCTTTTGCATGGACAGTTGAACGGCTATACGGACTCCCTATGAGGTTAGTTATTTTATTATTAAAATATTTATTAATAAAATTAAAATAATTAAAAAAACTTACTTAAACAAAAGTAAGCAAATTAAACGCTTGTGTATTGGGGTTTAGACAAATTATACTAATACAAAGAAAAATTAACTGTAATTCAATAAGCACTCAGACACAGAAATAGAGAAATGTATCAGTGAATTGTCTGCCTCTGTGGGGAATCAAATCCAAGCTTTGTGGTTGACCAGTGGCGTTGGTCGTGTACGCTTTTCCTTCGACGGTGAAATGATAAAAGTTTTTCTAAGTTACAGGAGTAGTTGGTATTGTCATTGAGAGAAATAAAAAGATAGATGTAGATAGATAGGAATAAAGAGGAAGAGTTTTGTGATGAGGTGGCGAATTGGTATCGGTGGTGCCTATTCCTGCCCCCGTAATAAGTGCTCGTCGTTGTCCTATCCCTGTGTGAATGGTAGAAAGCCACATAAATTTCTTGCTCATACTTACCCGGGGAGGGAACCAATGCCTTCCCTATTCCTGACGACATATCGTTCACCACTGTCAAGTTCCGTTCGGAAAATGCCGTTCTTTCCTCACAAGAGGCTTAATACCCTACCTTAAAGTTGAGAAAGTACCTTTACAAACATTTCTTACAATCAGGAAATCAGTGTACTGGTTTAGTTTATTAACTAATGTAGACATTTTAAAAACTTCAGAGGTGTTTATAAGGTTTTTATTACCTACTTTCAATATTCTATTCTTATTTTTTATGTTATAGGAAAGCAAACAAGCAGACGGATTTCCTGATAGTAAGAAATTTACGCCGCCTAGAGACACCAAAGATGGTAATGGTGCGTTGCCAATCTGAGGTCAGGATGTTAGGCCTCGAGCAAAAGTAAGTTTACCGGCTACCTTACCCTCCGAACCGGAACACGTCATGACGTTATGGCAGCAGGAATAGGTAAGGAGGTGGTACCAATCCGGGCGAGCCGCTGCGAAACTCTACCACATAGTCAGATGTCACGGTGTTAGTGATGATAAGCCTAGCCTTTGCCTGGCAAGAAAGGCAGATGGTCTATTCTGCAAAGGAGCCCGGACCAACACCGGGAAAAAATATTTGCTGTTAAACTGACATTCCTTAGCATTAAATCATTGAACTGCTTAATGCTAAAATTAATGATTTGCTAAGATTCCGGTAGGTATCTTGATCAGAGTTTATTACTGTGAATGAAATGCCATTGAAAATTGTGAAACCAAAAATCTTCAAGAAAAGCAGTCTACAACGCATCTGTAAATACTCCTGGTAGGTACAGCGTATTCCTATTAGAGGTGGTGATAACATAAGACCAGTTGACCAACTCACGCGTTTGCATCCTCTTCTAAAAACACCATCAACGAAACGATGACATTAACCTCATAGGGAGTCCCTATAAAATCTCCCTATGAGGGAGTCTGTAGAAAGCCTCATCTATGGAGACCCACAACGAATTATCCAAACTTAATGATAATAGTCTTTGTAATAGAACTACAATATGGAAATACAAATCACTCTACGAGAAGATGATAGGCATGTATCAACCATGTTCATTACAATGTAAGGTCGTTAATCGCATAGCTCATTTTATGCAATCGGGATTGGCAATTCACGTATATATAACAATGTAGTATAATAAAAGAAACAATGGAGTAACACCAGTGGCAGACACACAATAGTCTTACTGTCACATTGTAACAAAAGGGTTTGCAAAAAATGGAACCTCTGGTGCAAGTCAAAATGGGAATTAAATATTTGTTTTGCCTCAGTTTGTATAAATAACATTATAAGGTAGAATTTATAATTTCCACATTATTAGATACGTATTTTTATATATTCTATATTATTACGTACAATTTGACTAATTTTGGTTTTAAATTATTTGTTCAAGTCTAGGGAAGGTTTAAAAGATAAAAAAAGTTAATGATAATCATTTTTTTATATTATTATCTGGTTTATTATTATTTTTAGGTTTTATTTTAAATGTTATTTAAAAAAAAGGTCTAAAACATAAACAATTTTTATTCATAGTTCTATGAATATATAAAAAAAGAAAATAGATAACTGTTAGAAAAACTTTGCTATTCAGAATCAGCAGATATTGTTAATTTAAAAAAATAGTAAATATTAATATTTTTTTTCTAAATTCTAATCTGGTTGAATATCATTTCCAGCTAATTTTTATAAATTTGTTTAGGTAATTTTAAAATAAAAAGACTCTAACCATATGTCTTAAATAGTAAGCAATTTTTATTCATAGTTCTATAAATGTATAAAAACATATTTTTCTAATAAAAAAACGTGTCACAGGATGGGATATGTGCGCGGTTGGCAACAAGTATGCTACATTATTGTCGTATCTTCGACTAGTCGTAGGTGCACTAATTGCTCCTCCCTCTGTCTCACTCTTCAGGGATACGGGTGTGAAGACATTTTTATAAACACATAAAAATCTAACAAAAGTGACTCAAGATATTGAAGTACAAAGTCAACGAATTTCTATGTTCTTCCGAGGAAAACATACAATGGCCTAATAACGGAACAATTAGTACACTTTGAATACTTTCTTCCCGCTTGCTCAAAACTGTAACAATAGTGGAGATAGATAACTGTACAATATACGTCACTAAGGGTCCGTTACCATCATAAACGAAAGATAGCGGTAAAATTGGTCTACTTTCAAGGCATCCCTCTAAATTTTTTAGCTTTTATCTTAAAAAGTCTTATCTTTTATCTTAAATGAATAGTTAAATACTCACATTTATACGTTATAAACATTTCTACATTTCTGCTATCAATTTTTTTCTGTATGCTTTAATTTAATAAAGTATATTCCCTCTTTAGTAATAGTCTCTTATGTACCTATATTCTTTTAAGTATATTCTCTCTTATACCTAAGCTTTTTTCCGCGGCTTCTAAAGCTCACGACTCAGTAAACTGCGCGCACGCAGCTTGATTCGCACAATCATAATTTCAAATACACACATTATGAAATTGATAAAAGGCATTTTCTTTTTGTTGCCTGACCCCGGTTTCGAACCCAGGACCTTATGGTGTCAAGTCCAACAACCGGACCACTAGACCACAGAAGCGATAATTAAAAGTACTTATCTTCGTCCTCATATTCTTGAAGGCGTAGGCAGAGGCACAATCAGAGACAATCACAAGTCGACAATGTGATAGGTGACAAATCCATCCCCAACAAGGCTCCTGTCCAATCCCTGGCAATGTTATTTTTATTAACAAATTGAAAAAACATATTTTCATTTTGTTGCCCGACCCCGGTTTCGAACCCGGGACCTTATGATATCAAGTCTAACAACTGGTCCTCTATCCCACACAAGTGATGATTACAAACTAAAATAAGCGATATACTATCGTTTAAATTGTCTTGAAATAAGGTAACAAAATTCAACCTACTTTATAGAATAGTGAAGAAATAACGGATCAATTAATGCAGTTTGAATACTTTCTTCCCACTTGCTCAAAACTGTAACTATAGTGGAGATAGATAACTGTATAAACGTCACTGTCAGTCCGTTACCGCCATAAATGACAGATAGCGGTAAAACTGCCCTATTTTGAAGCAATCCTTTACTCATAGTCCCGTAAAATTATAACAGATCCTTTGTTAACTGGAAGAAAGTACTCACAAAAACTTTCTCCAGGAAGCATTGCGTTGTTTGTGGACATGACGAATGTATTGTGTTGTTGTTTTGAATTTATTATTTATTGTATTTAATTTTAGGATGTTTTGTTTATAAAGTGACTCATCTGGAAAGGGATCATCATCTGAAGAGGTACAGAGAATACCAGTACTCCCACGAGTATCTGAAAGTATTAAGGTCCCAAGTACCGAGGCGACTATAATATGTATGTTATACAAGAATATAAGTAGGTACTTAGTTTTCATTTTTAATTTTGCTTAAATTCTTTAGTGTTTTTGTGACTATGATTGCTCACTAGATGATGGCTTTGAATTTTATTGATTTCAATGTTGACAAATATTATTAATTTTATATTCCAATAAAAATTTGGGAAAATGTTGATGTTCATATTTTGCAAATGTAATTAGGGTATTTAAGTAATTCATATGAATGTAACTATGAATTTTAGAATAAGTGAATTAGCTTTTGCATACCGTTTCTTAGCAGACCATGTTTGATCGGACAATTTTCTTAACCTTAAACTTTTTTTATTATGATATTGAAAGGCAAACAAACAGACGGATTCCCTGATGGTAAGAAATTCATGACGCCTAGAGACACTAAAGGTGGTAATGGTGCGTTGCCAACCTGAGGCCGGGATGTTAGGCCTCGAGCAAAACTAAGTTTACGGGCTACCTAACCCTCCTAACCGGATCACGTCAACGGTCTTACCGTTGACGTTATGGCGACATGAATAAATTAGGCGGTGGTACCAATCTGTGCGAGGTGCTGCCAAACACTACCACCTAGTCAGATCTCACGGTATTAGTGACTGTAAGCCTATGCTTGCTTTTTACGAGCTGTCTGGCAGGAAGGCAGGTGGTCTATTCTGCAAAAAGAGTCCGGACAAACACAGTTTATCTTAATGAAAAATGATTTTCGTCTTATTCTTTTATTTGATGTAGCCTGTTTCTTTTTCTAAGTTCTCTAAATGCAAATAAACATACATGTCTCTAGAGTCTAATTAAAAAAATATTGAGATTAATTTGCAACGTACTCTTGATTTTTAATAATCTTTGTAATTTGCTACAGTATTTATACATATCATTAACACTTATCGAACCCCTAAGCAACATAACTTATAACCCTAATGATGTTGTGAAACAGTCCAGTGGGAAACTTAAATAAAAAAGAAATACAAATAATATGTAAAACAGTACATCGTCATCAAGCGAACGAGACTTGTGGATCACGGAATTACGGATCATATCTCGCAGAGAGTCTCAGTTCCATATGTCATCACCGGTAACACACACTGGTCGAAGACTTTCGAAGGCTTTGCGGTAATTTGGACGAGAAGGAGAGTGGTCGACCTCTTTCTTGAAAACAGTACGAGTGTTAAATAATATGAATATTTTGAAGTTTAACCAACTGCCATCAATGGAAAATATGAACAAGTTGTGACACCTCTGACTTAAATGTTGTCTTTCCGCTATCTATATGTACTCGACATTGTATACTACTAATTAATAGATATTATCGGTCGGGATTGGCTGAAGCGTCGTCAGTGACATGAGCTTAGTGGAGATTACTGCTGTTTGCAGGATGGAGGCTTCTTGGTGTTATGACAGCTGAAGCTGAACAAATATTGACTTGTATCACGTTTGTAGTATTTGCATATCAATTATTATAACTGTTAGTTAAAATGATATATTTAAGAAAAGAATATTGCAATTTATGATAATAAATTTAGTTTTGGCAGTAATGAGGAAAATAATTATTACTGCTGCTAATGTAAAGAAATACTTATGTACGCACGTAGTAAGTTATAGTTCTTTAGAGCTGCAATCCAAATTTTTTTTTTAATTTATAAGAAAGTTTTGCAACTAACTTCAGACTTTATAGGTTCACAAGTTAACTTTAGACTATTGCTTTTATTGATTTTTCCAAATGCGGCAAGAGAAGTATGTATCTTCACGCCCATATCTCTGAGGAGGTAAGCAGACGCACAAGCAAGGCACCCACGACTAGACGAAGACAGAAGTATAACTTCAATATATGAGTAAAATAACGTTTTCTCTTAGTATTTTAAAAATAGCGTAATTTATCTCCTAGTGCTAATATAATTAAAAATAGCTTTACTAAAAAACTTGAGTAGAATATATGTTACCTTTTGCTTTTAGCATTTAAATAAAAGCATAATTAAAATATGTGTTACTGCTAACATAATAAAAAATGGCCTAATTAAAATCAAACCCCCCAAATGGTATATTTGTTTGGTCGAAACATACCGAATCGTGTTCCCCAAATACCCCGTATCTGTTAGACAAATCGTTCTTAAGTCCTGCCGTCTTACGTATACACTTCTAAGATTAAAGCTATTAGGGGAGAATCTCCGCATCTTAATGTAATACCAACTGTCTCCTAATTTTTCTTACAATCTCGACTAACTCTTTGGAATTATCTTACTAATCCCGTAGTTCTCGCAGTTTATACAAAATAGGCAAGTGTTTAAAATTGTTTAGAAATTCTTATTTGTTGGATTATGGTAAACTTGTTTTCATATATTATATAGTGCAACGAATATTATCATAAGGTTTTGGGTTTGAATCTGAATTAGACACATCATGTTTAAAAGTTTGTAGGTACCTAATGTAAAATAAGTTAAAACTACCAAAAACTTTTAATAACAGTGGTATGATGCAGTTCATTATGATTGGTACTAACATATTGACTATTCCTGCAGCCTCGTATCGCCAGTATCGTGTGTTAGATTAGACTTGCGCACGTTGAGTTGTTAAACTCAATGTAATGTGTTAGCGAAGGTTACTGAACATATTTTTGTGACATAGCGGTGTGACAATCCTGATGCGGTTAATGCAATAATGCACCATCTTAGAACAAAATCAGATACTTATTATTTACATGGATAATACAATGTATACATAAGATCTCAAGTGGGCACAACTCACACCAGGGGGCTGATTCAATATCTTTTTAGTAATGATCACTAGGTAAAGTGTACATCAAATAGCTGTCAAATGACGTGTTTTGTATTTACTATCTCCTGTGATCAACAGAAATACAATGGAGATAGCAAATACAAAACACGCCATTTGACAGCTCTTTAATTTACACTTTACCCAGTTATCATCACTAAAAAATCCCAAAATACATGTTCCAAAATATAAACACCAAAAAGAAACCATTAGAAATTCCTCTTAAAGAAACATCGGTGTATTCTTTGCTATCTATTGTCAGTTTTTTTCACTACCGGTCGCCAAAAATATCACATACCAACAGATTTTAAAAATTATAAAACACCTAGAACTGAGATTCGCGGATTTTTCAACATTCGGCAGTCTACTCGCTCACTACCGACCGATAGTGACAGCAAAAAAATATACAAATTTCCAATGTGCAAATACACTAAAATATGAGATCATCGGAAATTCTTCCAAAACAGTATCCGCAAATCGCTCTCTCGCTAAAGATTATTAGCCGTCTCGCTTTCCACCTGTCCACAGTAATACATATTTCGAAAGTGTAAAACCACTAACGGAAATCATTGGCAGAACCATCAAAAAAAGATCTATCTATTGGTAGTTGTTCTAAAAATACTACAGAAAATACATATTTCATATGTGTGAACCAATAACAAAAGGAGATTTCCATTCCTCCGAAAAATAATCCACCGATTCCTCGCTAGCGATTAACAGCCGTCTCGATCAAAACCTCTCAAAAATAAAAAATAAAAATACGTATTTCGAATCGAAACCGCGAAAAAAGGAGATCACTAGAAATTCCTTCAAAAAAGCAATCCGCGGAATGATTGCTATCGATCAGCAATCAGCTCGCATGTTACCGGCCAATAAAATACATACATACATACATACATACATACATACATATCTTCACGCCAAGTCCCTTACGGGGTAGGCAGAGAGTATCGAGTGCCAGACCTCACGATCCTGACAAACCTGTCTTGCTTCCTTCACATTCATTACCCTTTTCATACAAACACGCCGGTTTCGGAGACTTATGACACCACCCTCGGATAATATCCGATTGATCTGATCGTGAAATGTCAGCCTTGGTCAGTCAATAAAATAACGCAAGAAATAGATATTTCGAATATGTTATAATGCACTATAAATGAGATCATTGCATTCTTTTCCAAAACGGTGTCTGCAGATCCTTCCCTAACGATTATCAGCCGTTTCGATCGCCACCTGTTCACAATAATACATGTTTCGAAAGCATAAACCACCAAGAGAGATCATTGGCATTACCTCCAGAAAAAGGTCTGTTTATTCCTTGCTGTCTAACAGTGGTCGTTATGCTCGATCCCGTCGATAAAATATCACATAAAATACATGTTTTATAAATGTGAAGCCCTAAAAAGGAGATCACCAAAAATTCCTCTGAAAAAGAATCCGCCGATTCCTCGCTAGATCAGATGTCTCGCTCACCACCTCTCAAAAATAACAAAATAAAAATACATATTTCAAAATAGTAATCCACTAAAAAAAGGAGATCACCAGAAATTCCTGCGAAAAAGAATCCGCCGATTCCACACTAGCAATTATCAGCCGTCTCACTCAACGCATATCAAAAAAAAAAATAGCACTATTAAATACATATTTCGAAATAGTAATCCGCTAAAAAAAGGAGATCATTGGAAATTCCTCCAAAAAAAGCATCCGCGGATTGCTTGCTATCGATCGGCAGTCGTCTCGCTCGCCACCGGTCGGCCTCGGTACCTCGGTGTTAATTCATATATGCCTCGTTAATTTTCCTTAACGCCCGTGCCGATGGCGCCGCGGCGTACTAATGAATTTCAATTTGTTGGATGCCGCGGACGTTTCATAAAAAGAGAAAAACACAACACCGCACACGGTCAGCTTAGTTAGGTTAGGATCGTAACTGAATCCCGATTTTATTTACGCCTCTGCTCTTTTCAACAAATAAACCTATCGCGAAAATATTTATGATTTTGTGCAAACGTGAAAAATAATAAATTGAAGTGACGGAATATTATTTCGAACTAGTGCAGATGCATTAGAGTATGTAGTGTAAATTAGTTTGGTCAAAGAGAACCTAAAAATGATGTTTAAGAGACATTCACAAATTTAAAAAAGTCAACGTGTTATATACCCGAGCGTGCCTATAGTTGCAGAAGAAGAAACTTGAAGACTAATATTTGTTGCGCTTTGATATTTTGGAATGGTTAGGGAAAATTTTGCACGAATTGCTTTAATTAAAATACAACCAATTTATCAATCAAACCTGCAATTCTAAAAAATAGCCTTTAAAGCTCGGTTAGCTAAATGCCAATTAATCGCGTAACAAACATTCAAAAAAACGTACAGTCGAAGTGAAAACCTACCTACTACCTACCTTTTTTAGAGTTGGTTAAAAATAAAGATGGCGCCACATTTTCTTTATTCCACTCATAAAGTGCTGTAATATATTTTAAGAAAACCACTCAATTTTAAATTCCCACAGTAAGGTTACCGGCGCACGTGAGAACCATTCATATTCGCTACCTATCTTGTAACCAAATTGAATAATGTCAGAGGCGGGAGTAAAGTTATGATAATGTGAATTGCAAAGTAGCTGCCTGTACTATCGATGGAAAGTTTTAATATTTCTGGAAAACTCTTTTTGGCCGACGGAAAATATGTGTTTGAAATATCAATAGAAAGGTCGTTTGAAAGAAAATTTGAACATTTTACAACATGTGAGAAATTTTTCCCGGCTTCGGACACTCTTTATTGGGTCACAACCTGCTATTTAGAACGACAAAACTAACGATACATACATTTTTATACAAGTCTGTCACATTCTGATACATTAAAATGTTAATGGATTTCTCTGAGAGCGACCGTAAGAGAAATATATATTGTTATTAACAGTTTACAATGAAAAAAATCTGTTGCGCTTAAACTAAACTTATTTTACTTCTTACTATCTGCTTTTAAGGGTCCATGTATGCTAAAATACGTCAGCAGTATAATGTTTTTTTCATACAAAGTAATTATGGATCTTGGTGATAAAAATACACAAGATTAACATTAATATCCTTTATAAGACTAGTTTTTCCAAAACACGATTCATTTATTTCAATTTGCTCGATAGAAAAAAATCAAAAAGTTAACCCTTTTTTGAAAGCAAAACCCTACTGCCTACTTCAATTATGAAAATATCGAAACCAGATTTAACATAAACATAGATAAGTACTATACCTGAAAGACAAGTGTTTCAGTTTTTAAACTTTTTGTCAAATTACTTTTATAGTGTCAAAAACAGTGATTTGTCGCTTAAGACATTTACTTTAGAGCGCAATATTTTATAGTAATCATGGAACGGGGGAGTGCGGCGATTGGCTGTTCTGGCTGACTAAGTATGGGGCCTTAACGCAAGTAATTGAAAGGGACAGAACACGTTTAGTATTGTTAAATTAGTTTGAAGTACACATTTCTATAGACGTTACTATGAGCCCCGGAATGTATCGATTAAAATCCGTACAAATTATGACAACCTAACTAATTTGACACATTTAAAATGTTGTATTTTTTACCGACTTCAAAAAGAGGCGGCTATCAGTAAAACTGTTTTTTTTTGGAGATTAGTTACGCAAACACGTATTTAGATTGCATTTTTTTAATGAATAATGTGTTTCTAACCTAGCGGTTTCCACAACTTCAGAGGACTTAAATGCATGATTTTGTGGATGATCCACTGGTATCGGTCCGCTTTATCAATTTCTGTCGCTATGAAGTCAGTTTAATAAATAAATATCCCTGGACAAGTTACACAAATTGAATCTAACCTCAAAGTAAGCATATAATATGTTTGTGTTATGGGTGTTAGCCAACGATTCTACTACATAGAAATACTTAAGAATAAATTTAATAAACAAATATTTCAA
Organism: Calephelis nemesis; assembly: GCA_002245505.1. Lineage (NCBI taxonomy): Eukaryota > Metazoa > Arthropoda > Insecta > Lepidoptera > Riodinidae > Calephelis > Calephelis nemesis. The sequence continues at coordinate 157,536 of NJDD01002431.1, forward strand.
TAGGATAGCCTGTAAGCTTATGCTTAAGATGACATCTCAATTTTTGGTTAGTTAGTTCGCCTCTGTGGTCTAGCAGTTCGGCATCGGACTTGACTTCTTGAAAGCAATTAATTCCATCAAATTTGTGCGAAATTGCAAATTTATTTCTTAACCATTCCCAGAATTGGATATATTAAGTTGGCGATAGGCTTGCCACCTATCGCATTATGGGACTTTGTCTTTGGCTAATAGTGCGTGTCCTGGTTGTGCCTCTGCCTAAACCTTCGGGGATATGGGTGTGAAGATACTTTTTTTTTTCGGAAAATATTTGACGTCCAATAGAAAAGATGACAAGTAATTTTTGCTTGTTTCTTTTCTCTGTAAAAAATACTTTGCTTTCAAAACTTTTTTAATACGTATTTATGAATAGAATTACCATAAAGATATTACTTGCTCTTCAATAAAATATAATTGTCGAAAATATGACCATTTAGTTTGCCCCATTTTGGTAGTAAACATTATCGTCCTTTTTAGTGAAAGGTCTTTTGTTAAAAGAAATTGGGTTCTACTTTTTACCAATATTGGAGCAATGCTTCCAACAATTGACTTTTACTGTTAAAATACTTTATAAAAACTATAACGACGGGCCGTTGCAAAACCAAAACAATGGTTTATGATTTTTGCGAGAAAGGTTGTTTTTTTAGTGTAGATATTTCTAAGCAAGTACAGTAAGGCTATTTCATAGTTTTTTAAAGTCGAGATAGTTTTTAAACTACGTTACGGATAGGTTTTGTATTGGAATGATATAATATAGTAAAGATGTTACTATATTATCCATCTATATTATCTACTCGTTGGTCGAGTGACCAGCGTACACGTCTATCTTCACCGATCATCCGTTAGGCTCGGGTTCGAATCCCTACGGGGGCAGGCATTCGTGTGATGACCATTTAGAAACCTGTATTTCAGGGTTTGGGTGTTTATTAAATTTATTTTGGTATCTATCTATGTATTAGGATTAAATTTTTGGTATTTATTGTTTATTAGAATCGTTGAATAACACCCATAACACAATCATATATTCTGCTTACTTTGGGATTAGATTCAATTTGTGTAACTTGTCCGGGGATAATAATTTATTTTTAATTATATGATTAGGTTGTAAATAAAAGCAAAATACATTTCACAGCGAGATAAGGTAACGAATAAGCTGATAGCTCTCCTATTAGTAGGATAAGACCATGGCTAATAGATAAAATTTAAAATAAAATTACTAGGTAGTAGAGTTTCCACTACGTGGTAGAGTTCGCAGTGACTCGCCCGTATTGGTACCACCGCCTTACCTATTCCTACCACCATAACGTCCAATGCTTGCCGTTGACGTGTTTCGGTTCAGAAGGTAAGGTAGCCGGTAAACTTACTCTTGCTCGAGGCCTAACATCCCGGCCTCAGGTTGGCAACACACCATTACCACCTTTGGTGTCTCTAGGCGGTGTGAATTTCTTACCATCAGGAAATCCGTCTGCTTGTTTGACTTCCATTATTATCATTAAAAAAATGTTATCGTGCGGCCATTGCTTTCCTGTGGTCGCGATGCAAGGAATTATGTGCAAGTCCACCGATCGCCCTTCCGTCCAGACTGGAATATGACAATGCCAAACATTGTTGGTAGCAGTAATAAGTACTGTTTTATAAGTATAATAACTTGTACAAAATATATGTACTTGTCTCTTGCTACCGGACAGGATGGCAGGTAGTCTTTTCCACATGGATTTAACTTATGAAATCCTAGAGACGACAAAAATGTTGTAAGGCAACTGCAGCTAATAATGACCCAACAAAAAATTTCAGATTTCAAATCTTTTTTGTTTAGAAAGAAAAAAGAAATGAAAATTAGTTAAACGGTTAGATACTTGCTAATTTGTATTATGTTACAGAAAAAACATGCTATTACTACATAATACAATATCATTTGATAAATATCAATGTCACAGACAGACACACATACAAATACAAAAGCATATATATATTCGTATAGCACTTTACTAAATTCAGTGAGGTCAGTTACCAGGTAACCGCTGTTATTTTTCAATAATTAACAGAAATTTCATAGTATCAAAACTCTAGAATGCCTATCTTTATCTTTAGAAAGGTTAATTAATATTGACCGTAAGACAACAATCATAAATTAAGTCATCTTGAACAGTAGCCAAATTTACTCATTTCGTGGTAACTTCATAACTCAGTCACTGACTATATGAGGTGACTAATAGGTATAAAAATATCAAATGTTTTTGCGATTGATTTTTTTTATTGAAAAATATGAAACATTTTATTTAAAATAAATAATTGTTATACAGCACAATTGAATTAAATTACCCACTAAAGAAAGCTCACATCGGCCTAACTTGTAATCGCAAGAACTTACAGTGCCTAACCCTCGTAAATCATAACAAACATCTTGCCTAACCCTTTGGTTACCGGCTAGCTGCCGCCCAAGTGTCGTTAATTGGCAACCGGCTGGGGAAATTGGTCTGCTGTACTAGCTTCCGTGAGTTAATGACTAGACGCCCAGTGGATGGACGGTAAAACCCATTTAGGCGTGTGCAATTTGTATATGAAAGGGTTACCCGAGCGTATTTCGTGTGCTTGTGTGGAGTGGCCTTAATAGATGTGCTCTTATTATCGTGACTTATCTATGGGCCTTAAAGATGGTTAGTTGTTATTGTGACTGATTTCCTGGGCCTTATTTGATGTACTACAAACGCATAACATTAGTTTACATAATTAAATAAGTGTGTGTGTCAAATTTTGATAATATGGTAATAATATTATTTCCCTTATTGATCCCATGCTTCACGGAAGGATAAAGCCAATCGCTTCATTACCAAGCAACTTATAAGAAGCGAGCTTCGGTTTTTATCATAATCATTTAATTATAACTAGATATGATGTAGAGTATTGCTGCCATTAAATTTTTGAAGGCAGATAAGCAGACGTAATTTGTATTTTTATCGTCTTTGTGGTCTAGCAGTCTGGCATCGGACTTGACTTCTTGAGGTCCTGGGTTCGATTCCCGGGTCGGGCATAAAAAATAGAAAATGTACATTTTCTAATAAAACTAACTTTGCCTGGAATTGGATATGTGCCCGGTTGGTGATAGCCGATAGGTTGGCCACCTATCATATTGTGGGACTTAGTGTTTTCGGTTAGTCGTGGGAGTCCTGGTTGTGCCTCTGCCTACCCTTTCGGGGATATGGACGTGAAGATGCTTCCTTTTTTTGAATGTATTTTACCATCGGGAAATACGTTTGGTGCTATCGCGGTATTAGTGCATTGGAGACATTAGTTTAAGATGTTGAGCTTCTTGCGTGTGTGAGTTTATTGGCTACCATATTGGTCTTAATCTACACACAATTGATAGCAATCACAGACTTACGGCGGCAGGAATAGATAAGGCGGTGGTATCTTCACGCTCATATCCTTGAAAAGGTAGGTAGAGGTGGGAGGATAGTCCCACAGTGTAATATAGATTGCAATTGCAATCGTCCATCGGGCGCATATCTAATTATGGGCATAGTTATTTTTATTAGAAAATTGAAAACACACATTTTACATTTTGTTGAATGACCCGGGGATCGAATCTGGGACTTCAAGAAGTCAAGTCCATCGCCGGACCGATAGATCTCAAAGGCGATAAGACTTGACCACCTATATACGCTACAAATTAATTCATGTGACGATTTAGTAAAATTATACAAAATACTAATAAAACAATTCGAAAACTTTACCTTAGAACCTTTCTATGTATTATGGAAGCACAGAGTAATTAAACAATAGACTTTCAGGTACCAATTTTTACAGCCACAGAAGCACTTTTGAGTTCACATTTTCAACCAAATATTATTTTACAATATACTTTACTGTCTTGGCTTTTTATTGTTTTATTACGTTTCTTCTAACGTGCCGACAAACAGTTTTATTGGCTTTCTGTGTTTGTAAATTCTATTGTCTTATACTACCATGTGATAGTCAACATTTATGTTCAAAACCCATTTGTATTTATAGATAACATTTTCAACAGACTTTCAGAAAAGGAGGTGGTTCTTAATTTGTCTTTTTTGTGCGTTATCTCTTATTTTTTTTTGGGTTAACCGAGTTTAATGGTTATTTTTTCACTACAATGTCGTTTTTTAGACTTTTAAAATTTAATTAAGATCCAATAAGTGTTTTTTATTATTCAATTGCTGATCAGACGGGACATTCCCGATGGCAAACATTTGTGTGAAGAATTTTAACGTTTGAATTTTTGGGTCATGCTGTTACATTGTATCTCTTTCATCGAATCTTTTCTATATGTAGACCCGAATCCAACCCAGTGGTAGTGCATAATATGCTACCTGACTGCTCGTAACAGAAGACCATCAGGAAAACTGTACGCTTTGGTTGTTATTTTATCACATAAGAATAACCTGATTTTGATTCTGAGCGTTTTATTTAAAATACAGTAATAAGTATCTTCACGCCCATATCCCTGAAGAGGTAGGCAGAGGCACAACAAGGGCACCCACGACTAGCCGAAGACACTAAGTACCACAATGTGATAGGTGGCAAGCCTATCGCCAAGCGGGCACAATTCCAATCCCGAGCAACATTTTTTTATTAGAAAATTGGAAAAAAACAATTTTCTTTTTGATGCCTGAGCCGGGAATCGAACCCGGGACCTCATGCAGTCAAGTCCGACAAGTGAACCGCTAGACCACAGAGGCGACAGTAATAAAATTAAAATATTTCTTTGTTCATAGTACAGTAGTATTTTTTATCATAAATAATGCCAAATCAACTAACACCAAATTATTTAAATAACTAATTGTACAAATCACAAACAATAACATAGGTTCTTAAAAGTAAGAAAACAACACTTTAAAATATTATTTAAAATAACCCTAAGCTTCCAACAATTAAAACAAAAAACTTAATCTTCAAACAAAATAACATAAATAATACGATTACGTATTGTAAAATAGTATATTTACGCTTGTATATTTAATATGCTATATATATGCCATATAATATAATATATATAATATAATAATACGCTATATAAGCTTGTATAAATAATAGTATATTTACGCAATGAAGATATAGTCAGAGATACAACAAGAACGGCCACGATTAGCTGTAGGTACACAAAATAAATGGTGTTATACATATCGCCAACCAAGGTTAGCCCATCCCGAGCAACGTTATTTTTACCAGATTTACAAATGTTGAGTTGCTTAACTCGGACAACGAACACGGAACTTCATAACGTCAATACTGTAGTACTAAACCACAGAGGAATATATTTGCGCTTCACGGCCATTCTGATTGGAGTTCCAAATCCCCTTTTCGAGATTTGTTATTTTATTCATTTTTCCTTTCATTAAGGGTTTGAAGTGTTTCATACAGATTTTTCTCGTGATCGGACGAAAGGAATGGAGTAAATATTAATAATAAAAGAGGGTTTGCCTCCCAAATTACGCAGAGAAGGCGCAGGCTGTTGACGACTCCTAATTTGATATAATTTACATAGATTATGCCGGTTCGTTGAGTGCCAATCTTTTTAAGTGGCTTCTTCAACTCATTTTGTGTTTCTTCTGCACCTTTGAGAAATGATGTTTTTAATACACGCTTCTTTTTCTGTTGCTTAATTTCAGATTTTTAGTTTTAGAAGACGTTCATTTTCTGATGGCAAATATAACATATCGCATTTATAAGTCAAAGATGAGCATCACATTTCTTTAAGGGAAGAAAGATTTTAGTTTTTTTTTAATAATATTGGTAGACAAACAAGCAGACGGATTTCCCGATGGTTAGAAATTCACGCCGCCTAGAAACACCAAAGGTGGTAATGGTGCGTTGCCAACCTGAGGCCGGGATGTTAGGCCTCGGGTAAAAGTAAGTTTACCGGCTATCTTACCCTCCGAACCGGAAAACGTAATGACGGAATGGCGGCAGGAATAGGTAAGGCGGAGGTACTTATCCGAGTGAGTCGCTGCGAAACTCTACCACCTAGTCAGATATCACGGTGTTAGTGACGGTAGCCCATGCTCGCCTTTTACGAGCTGCCTGGTAGGAAGGCAGATGGTCTATTCTGCAAAGAAGCCAGGACCAACACGGAGAAAAAAGTTTTTGACATTAATTGAACTTGAAACCTCTCGTTCTGATGATTCTCTTTGTCTGTTGGGCTATTGAGGAGTTAGGCGAGTCCGCTAGCCACTCGACCAACGAGGCGGTATCATTTTAATAAGGTTAGGATTATCAGATCAGGGTCTGATAGTGGAATCCCAAGCAATCTAGAAAATTCCTCTATTTTTTTTTGTTTACTGAGACAACATAATAATGGAATCGAAGTTAAATTTTAAAAGTTATTCTGTATTTCTATTTTCGTATGATTAGTTTTTAATTAGTTTTTTAAATTGTATTGTTATATCTGGAGAGTCCATTCACAAATGTTTTTGTTTTCATTTTTTTTGTTTTTTAGTTTACTTAAAACGTACAGCGGCAGTCAAAGACATCAATCATTATATCAGTCATTGTGTCAACATTTTCTATACCACATTCTGATTTAATGATATATTTAATATTAATTGACGTCTCAGAGAGCGGCCGTTAAACTTTAACTCACGTATTTATAATTTGAGAAAGCACAAGTTACAGCACACCCTGCGTAGTCAGTTGGACGCAAACATGCCTAATCCACCCTATCTCCCCCACTTTGTAAGCCAACATTATCTCCTGTTATTTTTCGATATTACCCCGTTTTACGGGGACCAAGGGTCATAAATCAAATTTATAGCCTTTTTATACAGGCATTAAAATTTTATCGGCGTGATTTCTTTCTATGCCATTGTCCAGTCGAGTTTCTGTCAACCCTTATCCATTCCGAGTGGCGCGATGTATCATTTTTTTACGATTTTCGTGTTTGTCGCAAAATTGTTGCCGTTTATCTTGTGAGAATGAAGTTGATAACGTATGTTACCTGAAGCCATATTACCAAATCTCATCAAATCAAACCAAACTCTCTTTCTGAGAGTCTTGTGAATTCAACTAACTAAGTCAAAACGAAATAGAGGCCGGTACATGAGAGAGAGTCAGCGATATTTAGAATTACGCTTTCCTTAAAGGTGACCTTGGTGGAAACTTTGTTTGAAACTAAGTTAATATGGCTTCATGGTATGCTTATATTATAAATAACAAAATCAAATTACGAAATTGTGTCAGATTGTTAGTTTTTCACGATGTCCCCGGCCGATCTTATTTTGTGTTGCGATTTTTTCCTTCGTCTTGGTTCGTGTCTCCTGTGTATACTTTATGCTAAAGTATCCACACGTCAATATCCCCTGAAAAGCTGCCTTGCTTTAGCAGAGCCATAACCAAGATACCCATGATTAGGAGAAGATACTATGTCCCACAATGTGATAGGTGACAAGAATATCACTAACCGAACGTATTATATCCCATATCAATTCTCGGGAAAAGTTGATTTCATTAAAAAAATAAGAAACACACTTCCTTTTAGTTGCCTGACCCGAAAATCAAACCCAAGACCTCATAAAGTCAAAGCTACAAAGCGTACCGCTAAACCACAGAGACGATAACGTTATGCCTTTACAGCTTCTAAGAGCTTGCCCCTAACGTGCTGCTTAAGGATCAAATAGATCATTATAGATTCGCCGCCTTACCGATTCCTGCCACCATAATGATAGTGACATTTCCTGGTCCGAAAGACTAACCGTCAAACTTACACATCTTTGTGTGGCCTAGCACTCCTGCCACAGAAAAGGGATACACTTACAACAAATATAGAATCGATAGGCCTTTTGTCTTATGTCATTAAAAGCTCTGTGCTTTTCTCTATCTTATTTCATATCTTATAAGATGTTATTTTTACGTGTGAAGGTAGTTAGGAGGAAGGAGAATAACACAGACTAACTTCGATTCCGATAACTAAACGGGTTCCCATGGGAGAGCTGAATAATTCTAATCCACGGATGTATCTGCAAGCAACTAGAAACAAATATCATCTAGTTCATAATTGATAGTTATTTTAATAGTCATACACAACAAAAAACTGAACTAGTTTTGCTATTTAAAAAAACAGTTGAATTTCGGTTATTGTGGTTGTTGTATCTTCACGCCCACAAACCCGAAGAGGTAGGCAGAAGCTTAACCTGGACACCCAAAACTAATAAACACTAATAAACACTAATTGACACAATGTGGTAGGCGCAAGCTTTTCGCCAATCTGGAACATATCTAATCCTGGCATCGATGTTTTTATAAGAAAATTAAAAAAAACATGTTTCTAGTTGCCTAACCCAAGAATCGAATTAGGGACCTCTAGTACTTTACATCAATGGACCACTGGACCACAAAGGCGATTAGCAGAATTAGCGGATATGGATAATATTAAACAATTGTGTCAATGATTTGCTTTACCAATACGAATAAAAGTTCAAGATTAGTTTGAAGAATACGATGTTTTTAATTATTAAAACATATTTCTAAAAATTAATTTAAAGATCATTTTAAATAAAGAACTGCAAAGATTTTAAATTTCTAAAATTAACATTAAAGGTATCTTCTTTTCTTTCTCTAGGTTTTGGCATTCGCGTTAGCATTTTGCCATTATTCAAGTATAAATTTGCATCAAATTTACCAAAATTGGGATTAAATTATAATTAGCCATATGTCATCAATAAGTCATGTCAGGGTCATGGGTAAAGTGGTGGCTTCATTACTCAAGCTCAAATAGTGAGATTAAAAGAGATAAGATAAATTAAATAATATACGCTAATTTCTTCACGATTATTTAATTTGTGCACTATAACTGAACAAAATTGCACAAAATGCCATCAAAATTGACTAATTTCAAATAACATTAACACGTATTTCAATAATTATGAAAAAAGTTCGGCCATCTTTTCTCTCGATGGCACCAAAACTCCAGCGAAGTACCTATACAGAAGTACCTGTATACCAGTAATGATATGAAATCTGTAGACAATGGAAGTAACAGTTTAATTTCAGATAGAATTAAAAAGGTTTCGTCTGTGCTCCATTTAGCGCTGCCGTAGCTAGAAATGCTTCCATTTACATTTTTCCGGGCCTCGAGGCAGGCGCAGGGTGTCGGGTCTTCCGCTGGAATAGCTGGGACAATAAAAGCAGGGCTACGGGCGGCATCGATATGCGATGTTGGGACCGGCCCGCAGGCTACCTTACGTGGTTTCATGTGGACTGCTTAAGAGTATTCTGTTGTGCACGGAAATGTACAGTGTTGGTTAATGGTTGTTTTTCTTGATTTGCAAAAAAAAAGATTAAATGGAAAAAATATAGAAAATTTTTGTAACATTAATTATGGTATTCTCATGTTAACGGAATTGCCCAGTATTGATAATTGTTAATTATTCTTTTTTATGATTTTTTAAAAAAATATCAAAAAAGTATAAAATATTTTTTATTTATTATAACATACTTATTCGTTTTATGACCATAATATCCCGGTATACTACATGAATACATGTTTTGTAGGATATGACCGCAAATATATATGGGATATTTCAAAATAGGTCCTAATATTTTGAGTGTGTTCAGTAGGTACATCTAACAAAAGATAGCTACATCTAACCTACACAAAAATCTAAATCAAGGGCCTAGGTTTTCAATTTGAGGTATGATACATTTTCTCATTTGCATTATTGCATTTTTTTCAATTTTAGGTACTTAGCAAAATCAGTGAATGATTGTGCTGTCAAATAAATAAATGTTATTGTGTTCAAGTTTTTTTTTGGAAGAATTCATTCGATATGGAGTGAATCAAATTAAAAACGTTACTTGTTGTGTCAAGTCATTGAGGTTATGAATTTTTGAGTGAATATCATCTAACAAATGGACCTCCTAAACACTGTCTATAAAAATTGAGCACCTGTTATGAAAGCACCTTAAAGTTCTATTGAGGAGCAAATCACAGATGTTACTAGTGCGTCGCTATCTATCTTAAATCAAATTTTATTTTAATGGCCAGAATTGCTAATCTCGTTTGCAAACGCATAGTAGTAAATATCCTCCGTCATGGAACGCGACAATAGCAAGCACTGACGCTTTACTGAAAAATACATACAACGAACAGCTAAGTATAACTGTAAAAGCTAAGTTAATTAGGTAAAAGTTAAAAAGGTAAGTAACTGGAAAATTATCTACTCTCTTCATCCTTACAGCTTAACTGGCTGTTTGCCCAAGACTTTGTGATCATAGAATAATTACGATGATCATACAAACTTTCATACCCTATTATAGACCTTCGGGTGTTGAATTTTTTTAATTCAAATTTCCCCGTGTTGGTCCGGGCTCCTTTGTAGAATAGACCATCTGCCTTCCTGTGCCAGGCAGCTCGTAAAAGGCGAGCATAGGCTTGCCGTCACTAACACCGTGACATCTGACTAGGTGGTAGAGTTTCGCAGCGACTCACCCGGATTGGTACCACCGCCTTACCTATTCCTGCCGCCATAACGTCATGACGTGTTCCGGTTCGGAGGGTGAGGTAGCCGGTAAACTTAATTTTGCTCGAGGCCTAACATCCCGGCTTGTGGTTGGCAACGCACCATTACCACCTTTGGTGTCTCAAGGCGGCGGGAATTTCTTACCATCAGGAAATCCGTCTGCTTGTTTGCCTTTCAATGTCATAAAAAAAAATCAAATTTAAAACTTAGTCATATTCGAAATTGAAAATAATGCATATCAAATTTCATCAAAACCAGTTTAGCGATTTACGCGTTAAATAGTAACAGACAGTCTTTCAGAAAGAGAAACTTTCGCATTTATAATATTAGTATCTATTGATAGCTGAGTCCGGAGACCTAACCAACTTTAAAAAAGTATTTTGTTACGAGCAACATCGTGGTTATTGATTGAGCACTCTAGCAGCTAGAGCTCGAGTCTAGCTTAGCTCAAGTTTACTGTAAAACAAAATATTTTAACAAAAAAATGTACTCAAACACATAGAACACATACTGAATAATCACAAACCCATTGAAGCATTACACGAAATTTCAAATTCAAAATACACGTACTGACGCAGGCTGTCTGGCCACAGCTTTTTAATACAGCAAAATAGGATGGCCGTGGAGCTTGTGTATGGAGTCGTTTTCACCAAAAAGCGAATCATAAACTGAACGCCTCAGAGATGCGAATCAAAGGCCAACATAATGAGGAGACTCTATTCATACGGATCTGTGTACGTGACCCCACTGGATAAGACTATACTCTGATTTGTTTCATACTTTATGTACACATTTTTCAGGTATTTAAAACAAGCGTCTGTGGTCTAGCGGTCAGAGGTTAGACTTATATTCACGAGGTCTTGGGTTCGATCCTGAGTCGGGCAACAAAAAAATGTATTATTATCAATTTTGTAATGGAAACAACGGTGGCCGTGTTGTATATGTGCCCAGTTGGTAGTAGGTTTGCCACCTATTACGTTGTGGAACTTATCGTTATAGGTGCGTCAGTATCCTGTGGCTTGGGTATTAGGCCCAATGCAAAGAAATTAAAATGGAAAACGTCTTTATTACCCACTAACTTTTTTAAAAACTTAATATGCAGCAGTTGCCCATCTTAACAAGTTTGTATCGAGGCAACCTAATTTCAGTCGACAGTTTACTCACTCCTCCTAATTAAAAAAAATACCTTAACAAGTGACATACTTAGAAAAAAACAATTTATAAAACGTTTTGATTCTATTCTCTTTGCAAAACAATAGGATATATGTTCATAAAAATATAAGAAAACAAAACTAGAAAATAATGTAATATATGATATACTATATGAATGTCTGCAAATCCATCTCTTAATTTTTACTAATACTTTGGATTTCTCTTATGTGGGTAACATTGATACTTTCTTGTTTCATTGTTTGCTTCTAAAAGTCTTTTGTTTTTAATGTCACAGTGTCTACTTATCAATTTATAACCAAATTTATGTATAAATTTCTCAAAATTTAGGGCAAAGATGCTTTTTGAAATATTGAAATTGTAAAGACAGTGCGAATGAACCGGCTACCATCCCCTACCTATCTTAACATGTCACTAACCCTATGGCGCCAGTAATTGTTAAGGCGATGGATCCCTACCCGGACGTGTTGCTGCACAGCACTCTTCAACCAGTGGTCCTGTTGGTAATGACTTATTACAACTTTTTTGCTCATACGAGTTGCCAGTTAGGACAGCAGATGGTCTAGTCTACATAAAGAAAACGGACCAACATGGAGAAAAACTCTAAGCTCTAATGTGTGTTCAACGACTTTTTGGCATAGAAAAAATCTTTCGTTTTATTTGACTTTTTCCTTTTTTTTTTTGGGCATGAGCCTTAGGATTTGCCATTAGTTGAGTTTAAAATAGCATCAAATCACCCATTTTAACCAAATGAGGCTTAAGTTTACTAGATTGTAGATTTCCGCAACGACTTGCCCGGATTGGTACCACCGCCTTACTTATTCCTGCCGCTATAACATCGTAACGTAGAACGTATGTTTCGGTTCGGAAGATAGGGTAGTCGGTACACTTATTTTTGCTCGAAGCCTAACGCTTCAGTTTGGCAATGCACCTTTGGTGTCTTTAGGGGGCGTGAATTACACACAATAAACTAATTTCGTCAAGAATACTTCACTTGCACACTATTTCTGAACAAAATACAATCAAAATTACAAAATACATTTAGATTTTTGATGGTACTTGTACAAAATACCTGATTTCAACAATTACGACAAAACCGTATTTTCTCTCGATGGTGCCAAAACTCAATTTTATACTTTTGTCTTATTATTTTAGTAGGTTTAAAGACAGAGGCGTATTCGGTATAAAATATTTGAAATGAAGTGTTTGACGGCTGACCGCGTAGCAGAGTGAATAGCGCGTTGCAATCACCTAACCGGATTAGCAAAACGCTAACACTATTGTTGGATAACAATGAGCTGCGTTCTCTCAAAACACATTTGACACGTAATTTAATCATTTTCGCTTATTTAATACTGTACTGTTCACAACTACAATTGAGTATTTATGATACTAGACTATATCCGATGTTCAAAAATTTGCAACACAGTAGAACTGTGAGGCATCTTACATTGACTCTTTGTATAATATATTGTTTAAATATTTTATTAGGTGTTAAGGACAGAGTTGTATCCAGTAGAATATATACCATATTTTCATCATGTCATTGCCCAGATGTAAGTGTAGGCGTATCCAGTAGAACATATCCAAAACGTAAGGTTTGTTCTAGAAATGGGCAGTCGCCAACACAGTAGCTGCAATGACACCTTTCAATCAACTAACTGGATTAGAGTGACGCAAACACAATTAATAGCTACGAACAATACCACGTTATTTCAAAACACATGACATTATAGTACTTGTGGCTTAATAACTTTACAGTTTGTTTTGTGCAATTCAGATGTCAACAACGGAGTCGTATCCAGTAGAATATATCCGAAAGGTAGGGTTTGTTTGAGAAGCGGGCGGCTGACCGCGTAGCAGGCGGCAGGACGCGTTGCAATCAGCTAACCGGATCAGCGCGGCGCAAACACTATTGATGGAGCCCGGCAACACCGCGTTCACTCAAAGCTCATTCTTTGGATACGTCTCTGTATTTTTATCAGTTGGAGATATTTTGATAAAAAATATGATAGCGTCCAAAAGCCGTACCTAATAGCGCACAACCGCTGGAAGTAAACCTAAAATTAAAAAATAATTGTTTCCAAAAAAATCCATTCTTATAGTGGCTAAGAAAGATTGCGTTAGCTTTAAAACAAAAACCTGAGTCAAAATCGGTTCATTAATTTAGGAGTTTTGATGCAACAGCACACATATACTTCAAACTTAAATACCCCTTTTTTGTCGGGGGTAAAAAAGGGATAAGAATTAAAGAAGGTTGTTAGATTGATTCATATATATTTTTTTCTACATATTTACATATACTATTTATTACAATTTATATACATTAATATTTATTATACAATAAATAATACATTTTACAAAATATACATAGAGACTGTTTTGTCCCATTATCAGTCTGGGTATTTTTAATTAAAATTAGCTACAATTCTATACTATAACATTTTATAATTGCCTCCTCTTCTCTAATTGAACAACCTATATCTTATAACTATTTATAATTGAAAAGCTTTAACAACATGAATAACAATAATTAAGTATATTTCTAATTTACTTAACTCAAAGCAAATTGTTATTTGTGTGGGATCCGTGTAATTAATAAGAATGAAATAATTACCTAATTCTCAAAGCTGCCGACTTAAAAACGTTACGATAGAGGAATACGAGGAATTACGAAATACTTCAATATTAAAAATCGCTTGAACTTGTGTGCTTTGCCTCTATAATTTTAGCGTTGAGTATTACTTGGCCACTATACATTTGATGTTATTAAACTTCGAATAAAGTACTCTCTGGTGTATGTTAACATAATGTTAATATTAGTTGTTCTCCGGATTATACTGTCAGCTTAATCCTTGAAGTACCTTAATTTAAGTTTCATAATAAGACAGGAAATATTTTAGGATATATTGTTCAATAATTTTTATTTTGGTTAAAATACGTTAAATCAAATAATTAGTTAATGATTTGGTCATGGAGATACTGAGAAATTTAAATTACAAAGTATATAATACTGATTTTGTTTACTCCAGATCTCTTAGAAATTGTTCTACTTCTAATTTCATTTACTTAAAAATCATGTCAAAAGTAATAACCGATACATGTTAAACAAAATATAACATATCTTACAATGATCCATAGCAGGAGTAAAAAGGGTCTTCCAAAACAGGTGTTCAAATTTTCAGGTAAAGATAATCAAATCCAAAATCTAATCTAATAAATCTAATAAAAGATATGTTACATGTAATATACTGTGATTAAAATGCTTTAGGATGTGTTTAGTACAACGAGTGTGTAAGTCGAATGAAAAATTGCGTTTAATATTGAAAACCTTTATTGTTTTTTGTGTAAATGTACTTACTGAACAATGTCTATAAATTTGGAAACCTTTTTTGAAGAACATTATATAATGGCTAAGTGCTAAGTATCTTACCAGTTGTGTCAACAAATGCCTATTTGAAAGTAAATAGGTACGTAAAAAAATAGCTTATCTCTACGGAGCTCGGAGGCATCAATTCATCCACACTCACTAAACAAAAATTCAGAAGTAATTTGCAAAGTTGGTAGAAAATACAAATAAAATCTACTTTTTGATACACTGGAAATAGCAGAACAATAACGAGCTTATACTACCTTAATTAATAAATACTATGTTCTATAATTAAATAATCTTTAGTATTTACAAGCTCATTTTATCACATTTCAAACTTCCGAGTAATACGGAAAATTACATCTAAAATTATTAACATTATGACTGTCACGTAGATGTTGGTAGTATTGCTTTTGCCGTACAATTATTTGAACGTTTTTCTATTTTATAAGTGGATGTTTACCGCGAAAATGACCCAACCCACAACCTACAAAATAATATCTTTGTCAAAGTGACCAAAACGTAATTTAATGCTGAAAAACACTGGCAATAATAAACTACTTTTAAATACAAGAACAAACCACAAGTATAGAAAGTAATTTCGTTTGCATTGCATTCCCTCATATCACATTTTATGAATTGGGTTCATATTGCGTAACATAGTCCAATTTAGACCTCACAAAAACCTTATCACATTTTAATAAGGTCGCCACACTGATTTGGCTGTTGATATCGCACCATTAGTAATCTTTGTTGATGTAGGACTAGTTGAAATTGATCGGTGACTTCTCTGTGTTGGTGCTTTTAGATCTTTATGAATTCTAGGTCGATCTGCTACTGTGGAGTCAGCGGCTTGTATTTTCTTCATTTCCTGCAATTCCACATTAGCAGGACGTGTTGGATGGAATGCAGATTTCACAACTTCTATTGGCTCTTCATCTGATTCATCAGATATCGTTGGCTCATGTGTGGAGTTAACTTCTGATTTAGAGTCAGCTTTCGATCTAGGGCTTGCATTGATAATACTTCTTGGACTTCCACTTTGCCTACTACTTGTAGGTGATAGACGAGCACTGGAGGTATCCATGGAAGACATTGTGTTTTGTCTAAATGCGTCATATGCAGGATGGGGTGTAAAGTGCAAAAGTCCATTATGAGGTAAGAATGCTGCAGGCGGAGGGATCAAACCTCCTGGAGGGACACTGGCCATTGTCGCCGGAAACGAAAATAGTTCTGGCAACGCGACTGGTGGTGTCGTTATTGGTGCTGCTCCTGTGGACAAAGGAAAGTTTATTAAATGTATATTTGTCGTTATCATATTTTTGACAGTAGCTACTGTTATTTATTAAAATAACATAATATGAGAGACGAGCCTCCAGGGATTGCCCAGGGCACATGGGTACTCTAGTGATTCCCTGAACAACGAGGGTGCATAATCGTACTAAGGATAATGTACAATCTGTAGGCGTTTAAAGGCGGCTTCACCGAAAGGGATGTTTTTTTAGAGCGATATTACGAGGGTGAGGGTGCAATATTTATTTATTCGAACACGACGTTGTTCTTTACGATCCAGACACGACGTTCGACTTTAATTCGATTCTTACTTCTTAGGTTCTGCTCTTTGAACTAAGCGTAGAGCTCATAAAAGATGCGGAACACGCGTCAGTTGGAGTGGACTGTGTCCAGTTTCAAAGTAGAATGTGTTAAGATAAGCAAGCTATCTAGCGACAAAAAGGACTTGGATCGTGTAATTTTCATTAGCTGCAGTGTTTTAAACTTTATACGTATGATGTTTGATTCTCGATAAGTGTAAGAGAAACGAGAACATAAAAAGGACTCGATGGAGGCGCAGATTGGGCCACAAAGAGCTCGGAGGCGGTGTGGCGCACGTATCTCTTTTGCACTTTTTATATTTGCAGCAGCAGTGGTGCGCAGACCACTTTAAAAGGCATCGGGGTGGGAGGGTCGTAACTAGGGGGTAATTTGGTGAGGTGGGGGCCAATATCGGCGTCGGGCCTGATTGAGGTGATACCGACCATTAGATTTGAAGCTATTTACATTTTCCTATTATTTTCATTTATTTAATAAAAGTACTTTTTTGAAGATTTACCGTCTTTATGTTTTTGACAATACACCATTTTTTTCTTATGGGTGTTGATTTTAGCTCATACTGATTATTAGATTATTTGAAATCCAAAATTATCTAATATGCCAAACTATGTTATTGTCATCCTCATGAAAAAACAGTAACGATTAAACATTAGTTAGAAAATAAAAGCTAAGCAGCGTCTCTTTATTAAAACGAACATAGGGTTTAATAAAAGTCGGTAGGTGTTTGAGTACAACGCTCCTCGCGTTTCAGAGTCGGAAACAAAAAGTGGCTGGTGGCGCGGTCGCCTACATTGGAATAAAATTGACTCCACACTCTTTCGAACGTGAAGGCGATGCCTATTTTTTTTATTCTATCCTCCCTTCCCCCAGTACGGACTTCAGCGGGTGGTTTTGCTTCGGTCGAACCGGTGTTGTTTTGCAGAGCTCAAGAGGCGCTTCTTTTATTTGAGCCTTTGCGTTGTACGGCCTTGAGGGGTGGTTCTGTTGCGAGTTACATGCATGTTTTTCGAGTGTTGTTGGGAAAATCGGAATTTTTAATTTAACGAAAGCCAAATTATTTACTGATTGGAGCTTTGAGAGTATCGATCCCGTATTAGATATGATACACGGCTATTTAAAGGCTTAATGAATAAAAATAAACCTTGTTCTTTTAGAAGTTACAGATATTTTTTTGAATATTAATCCTGTCACCAAAAACTTATATTTGGTAAAAGCCGTCATCGTTGATAGACTGGATTTCTAAGAAATCTCTAAAAACTCAAAAACATGTAGATGGTTGCAGTAGATACCTACTGTAGATATTTTCGTTCTACAATAGAGTTGGAGGGAGCCTTTGCAAAATTGCGACAGGAGATAATTCGTAAGTGTTTGTTAATATTTTATATTTTTGTTTTAATTTTAAAATTCATGTTAAGTTTCTCGGTAGAAGTTAGTTTAAATTTAAAAAAAAGTAGCAAAGAGTTTAAATGTCGAGTAATTTAAAACAGCGAATATTAGATAACGATGATGACAAACATAGTTTAATTAAATTCATAATGCTTTATCTTACAACTTCATCGACGATGAACTACAACTGCATTTTGTGAAGAAGCGTTCAGTTTGGCGATTTGTACCAAGTGTTTGTAAACTAAATTAGAACTAGATATAGTAAGATAACTACAGTACATACCTTTGACGAGAGGATTTTGGTCCCTAATTTGGGGTGGCCTAAAGTAATCCGCCCATGCGTAGTTAAGATATGCGGCATCTAACCAGCCAGGATTCAGCAAGAATGGATTAAAGGCACCAGGATGACCATATCCGTAACCTGTAACAAAAGAAAAGGTATGTAAGATAAAATGTTCTAATGTTTTTGTTTTTATGAGAGAACCTCCGACTGTCAAGGCACGTGCACACCTGTTGAAAGAAACAACGTATTTGCTAGCTTGCAACACTTCGCCTACTTGGACTTAAAATGCTACGGCATTGACTACTAGGTACTGGAAAAATTTCATGTATATTGCATACTATACCTACATATTGTTCATAGGTTAGGATTTTCATCAATTGTAGTTCGTTGTTGTTAAGAACATTGTGACGTCATCAATCTAGCAACGCCCTCTACCAATTAAATCGCAGAAAATTATTCTATGAAAACTTAGCTATGGATGCCTATAATTTAACTGGCTGGGGCGTTACTAGGTTGATGACGTCATTATTTTCGTAACGCTTAATACAGTACATTAATATTACCACATTGTACCAAGATATCCAGTTAGATAGTCGTCAGAGAGTTTGTTGAAGATGGTGATAGAAAACAGTAAACTAAATCATCTTAGGCAAACAAAAATCTTTTTTGAGAATTCTCATATTGTCATAAATGTGTATGATACGACGCGGTATAATAAGTTAGTAAGTATTTTGAAACAATACACATTTTCCCAAAAAAATAATTATTTCATTTCAAAATATGGCATGTTTAACAAACAAACATGACTTCTGAATAAATTCCACGCTAACAGTATGTGGATATATTTGACGAGTAAGCTTCATACATATCATAGATAAGTCGCAATTTCATTTCAAAGACCGACCGTAAAGGCGGCGACACACTGCGTTGTTTACCACTGGCTATAACTAGGGTTTGTATACAAAACGGCCGGATTTACTACTGTCAGCCGGCATCTCTGTGCCATACGTTTTTACGATCTTCCACCGTCACATTGCCTTTCGCCTTTCAGCTAGCGAAACGCTTTTTTATTACTTTAATCGATAGGCTACTGAAGACGCCACTGGCGATGTCTATTTTCGCTTTATGACCGATTTAATCCCGTCCCGTCATCTTAATCGATGCGATCAGGTGTATCGACTTTTTTATTATCGAATTAACTGTTTACGATCACTCTGTGTACTTTGTTTTGAATTGAACACTGTTTAGTACTCTTCTGAAGTTTATTGTTGCAAGTTTTTAAGTAGTGTGCCTAATTTTGAGCGTTTTCTAAACAAATGGCTCGCTGATTCTTTTGTTCTAAAGTAATCAGGTTTTATTACGATGGGAGATAATTGTTTATGCACATGGGACGCTATATATCGTATTGACAGCTGTTATTGTTGAACAGTGTTACTATCTATAAATAAATACATAAAGATGCATTTAACTGTTAAAATGCACAATTACCGCTACGAAGTTAAAAAACGACAGTTCCACAACAAAAAAAGAAGAACCTATTTATTAAAATCCAAACTCCAAAATATTTAGATGCCAAAGCCAAAAAAATTAAAAATTGAGTAGCATTTGCAAAAAAAAAAAATTTATAGCAACTACAATATAAATTAGAAAATATGTGTTTAATTTAAAATTTTAAGAGTTAAAGTAAACTCTAAAATTAAACATACAGACAAATACAATTTAAATCACAATAAACACGAAATTCTGTAGAGCATTTTTTCTTGCGAAACATAGTAACGATTTTTACAAGTATATACTGTCTATTACTGATGAATTCTAACAACCGTTTAGAATTTGCTTCGTTTGACCATAGATCATGATTTATTATATTCACAGTAAAAGAAAAGTCTTCGAAACCGGCTTGTGTCTATGAAAAGGGTAATGAATGTGTAGAAAACTGGCTGGTCCGCCAGCCAGGCGTAATGGATATTGTATAATATTGGTAAGAGACGTAGATACTATATATGATAATGTCACAATATAGAATTTACGTTTATTTTTTGAATTAATGAG
Source organism: Calephelis nemesis (assembly GCA_002245505.1). Classification (NCBI taxonomy): domain Eukaryota; kingdom Metazoa; phylum Arthropoda; class Insecta; order Lepidoptera; family Riodinidae; genus Calephelis; species Calephelis nemesis. The sequence continues at coordinate 177,931 of NJDD01002431.1, forward strand.
TAGTAAAATTATACAAAAGTTTTATGGCAATTAGTGTTTGGTTGGCAACGAACCATTTTGACCTTTGTCTTTTACAGGCGACAAATATTTCTTAGGACTGGGAAATGAGTCTGCTAGTTTTGTTTAGATTCTTAATTCTTTATTTAAAATCGTGGATATTTTTAATTAAGATCGTGATGGATGAGCCGCTATGCTGTCACATGGCAATCCAACTCCGCCATCATGGAGCGTAATAAGTTAAATGTGGAACTCTGGAACGGTTCGCTCCATTTGTTAATGCCAGTATTCAATTAAGTTCCCCAACCCTTTGCATATGCGGGACTTGGATTATTAACAAAAATATTGAGATTTATAAGAGCTCCAGATTATTGTAATATTTCGTTTGTCAAAGTTAGTCTTTGGTATCAATGTGCATTTTTAAAAAGGTCAAACTGGTCATAATTTATTTTTGTTATTTTTAGTTTTTTAATTTGTATAAATGATGTTTTTATAAAAAGAAAACAGCAAATGGATTTTCTGACCGAAAGAAATGTAATTGTAATTAATGATTATGCATTTATAAGACCGGTATAAATCTTTGATCTTTTTGTTGCCCTACCCGGAGTTCGAATCCGATCTCATGAAACGGACTTCATGAAGTCAAGGCCGACCCGGAACGCTGAACCACATAGGTGGTTTTACAATTTTTTAAATAAAAATAACGTTTGCCTGGGATTGGATCTTTGCCACCTATCATATGTGGGACTTAGTGTCTTCGGCTAGTTGTGAATGCTCTGGTTGTGTGCTTCTGTCTAAGGAAGTTCAGCTAGTCGTAGGTGCCCCTTCCTACTCATCGGGGATGTGGGCACTTTTGGGATATTAATGAGTAGACTGACTACTCTAGAAGCTCAACACGACGGCGCCTAACTTTAATTTAAAGGCTCCACAATCAAGGAAAATCTTTGTACCATCTATCTGACTGACTACATGGATGTAGTGAAATGATCCGGCAAACTAGACTATTGAGTAATATTCCTATACGAGAAGAAACTTTAAAATCGTTTTTTTTTTATGTTATCCCTCCCTAGGCAACAAGCAGACGGATTTCCTGATGGTAAGAAATGCCGTCGCCTATAGTCACCAAATATAGTAATAGTGCGTTGTCAACCTGAGGCTAGGATGGTCAGCCTCCTGACCATCCTAGCCTATATTCTAGATTTATCAGGTTTAAGATAAATATAAGTTATGTTATGCTATCAAACTCTCATTTAAATATAACATTTTGATAATAAATAATTTAGGATCAATGCACGGCTATAAACGATGAACTAACGTCTTAAGTGTCAAAATAAGCGTTAAATGAGTTGAATGAGATGTGACCGTTTGTCACTCGTAAATTAATGTAAAAGACGTGTTGGGTAAACGTTCAATAAAATGGAATCAGAGTTATGGCTCATAATAACCGAACTGAGGACTTATCTGTGGTATGAGGAAGACATGTCCTTCTGGGTGAGATGATTAAAAAACAAAACATTAAATGTTATACAAGTTTTGCCTCAGAAACAATCACCTGATAATTGAATACCTTTTATGTAACATCTCCCAATTTTATCCACTCATTGATAAATTTGACACAAATATACGGATATCTTATCAGATCCTTCTGGCATTTCAACCATCTGTACGTTAAATTTCAGCAAAACCCGTTTAGTAATTTCAGTAATGGCAGTTCAGTAAAATTAAATACAATTAAGTCAGTATTTTTTTTCGAGAAACTTATATTAAAATTGTTTAAATTTAAATATAATTTGAGGATTGTTTGGGCTTATTTCAAGAGAGATTTTATAGAAAAAAAAAGTTAAAATATAAAATTAAAATTATAGTTAAAATTATGTATAAATGTACGAAGTTATAAATTATAATTAACTAAGTTTAAATAAATTTACCTTTGGCATTTGTTGTTATTTAAAAGTTTATTTCATTTCATTTTTTACCTAGAATTGTTTAGTTAAGAATGAAGATCGAAACACCTAAGACGTATCAATGTGATGAAGATCTGATAAATACTTTTTACTTTATAGTGAGTATTTCAACTTAAGTTAAATTAAATTTAAATTTTATTAAGTTTAGGTTTCAATTTTATTCACTAACTTGATTGTTTAATTTTAATCGTACATTTAGACATGTCTAACTCAGTTTACATAAAGTTCTGGATTTTATGGTACAGGGTGGCGACGAGTCGGTGTCTCATGACGAACCGCATGTATTGTCTTTAAGTTTTGATTGTCTTGGTATATTTGGTCGTTAATAAAACCTAAAATAAACGCAATAAAGCAATGTTGTTGTTTTCTTTGCATCGTGATTTATATTACTGGTGTTAAAATATTTTTGAACATACCGGACTGTATCCTTTTTATAGGGTTTTGAGCAAACAGATTTTCTGTTGCCTATAGATACCAATGTTGGCGATTGTGTTGTAGTTCGAAACTGGGTTAGTAGCTTCGTACGTAAGTAAGTTTTCCACCTAACGATAAATAGAAGAAATGTCTTTGTGAAAAATGACGTACAATGAAATTGAAAATTATTTTCATCCGGACTGGTACCACCGCCTTACCTTTTCCGGCCGCCACAACGTGGCGACGTGTTCCGGCTCGGAGGGTAAGGTAGCCGGTAAACTTACTTTTGCTCGAGGTCTAACATAACTAAGTAACATAACTGAAGTAACTGTTTTATTATTATATAACTGTAATTTAACACATTTTGTGTTGATGTATAAAGGAGGTTTGCGATAGGTTATTATTTTATGTAATAGTGTATTTAAAATATAGTGCATTTAT
>NJDD01002431.1:180847-223721 GCA_002245505.1 Calephelis nemesis
AGTGCTCCCGCCAAGATATAGAATAAAGCGAAACTTAACTTCTCTACAAGCTCTAACATCACACTTTTACTATTATGTAACTTTTTATACTTGTATCGGATTGGCCGTTTCGCTACCTTCACATGGCCGATAGGTATAAATGTGTTATTTGTCTATTACTTACGTTATTATACCATAGATTTCATAGCGACGAAACCACTAAGCCACATATTGAGACTAATGTATAAAGTTTGTGAAGTTACAGGTTATGGAGTAAGAACGTTTAGTTAAAAAACTTGACTCTTCATGATAACTCATAAATATTTATCTGCTTTTAAACATTTTACATGAACATGAATGTATATATATGTATATGTAGAAGACCTAACTTTAGTAGGCGGGCGTAGCTGAGGGCGACATCTGGTGTATACCTAGATGTATAAACTGTATAGTATATACTCATATTATAATTATAATCACAAAAATGCTTTGGTCCGGTATGAAACCCCAGCCTCGTGAATGTTCGGTAGCTTTACATGAATGCTAGTCTCTATGCCAATGAGACGGAGGAAGCGAAGCAATCAAGTATTTTGATGGGTTTTTAGACCGAAAGAGAAATGACATAAACTTAATATGTGAACCAATCTCAGTGAATTAAGTTTTTAAAACCAATTCAACAATTCCCAGTTCAGCAAACTAGAGTCGTAATATTTCAAAATAACATATGAAAGGGTCTAGAAGTTTACATAGGGACTTTGAAAGTAATAATTAGGGAGTTTAATACGTACTTGCAGACCAAGCGGTTACCAAGTTTCATGGTGCGGCCACGGCTGTGTAACAGATGTAAACAATCTCGGGGCCCGTCGTAAAGTCCGTTTGATCTCCCCGCCTACCCGTGGAATATGGATTTTATGTCCTTGCTGCTAATATACCACATCCACCCAACCTTTGTAATCGCGAACTTTCATGACTCTTTGTTTTTATTTCTGCAGGATGTTTGAGATAAACATTGCTGGTTACAGAGCGTTGGGTAAAAAGATTTTTGTAAAAAGTTAAGGATAATAAAGAAAGTTCTAAGGTTCAGTCGGCAAATCATTCATTCAAACCAATAGGCTCAAGCGATTCGAATAACGTGTTTCAAAGTGAAACTTTGATACAAGTATTACATTTTTTTATCAAACTAGGAAAGGAAACAAGCAAATATCTCAGTAGTAGAAAAAACTTGTGGCCGATAAAAATCAAATGGGGTTAAACAAAATATGGTTGTATGACTTTGCCGACTAATCTGAGTGACAGTAGTATTTTTTAAGCAAAAACCTTTATTGCATAATGCTGACAACTTGTCTGATTTTCTTAAAGTTTTTCCAAATATGTCTAAATAATTATCAGGACGTTCTGCTTTATATCTTCAATGCAAATCACGAGTCTCTTGTTTTGTTACTAGTTAAATTAAAAAACCTAAATTACTAAATGATTGTCCTGGTAGGTGATGGGCTAAAATTCCAGCAAATTGTTTTTTTAAAATTATTACACTAAAATACGATAGGGTTATGACATTCCTGTACTAAAACTGACTCAATTTCTACCTCAGACGGCACTCCACAGACTACACGCTAATGTTTGGAAATGTAACTATTAGTACAAATTAAAAAAAAGTAGGATTCTACATCTTAATATAACTCTACTAATTTAAAAAATCTAGAAATCCATCTAACAAGGTAATCCCCTAATAGGCCTTGACGTCATCACTTCCTTATATTTAAAAATCTAAGCACATTTAGAATGCATCCCATTCTGTTTCTGAGAAAAACAATCTTATTGCAGAACAAATATAGGACTTTACCACCTATTCTGCAACCCATACAACTCGATAAGGACCCATGTTACCTAAGCCGACGATGAGGTAATCACGTCCCTACGCTTGAAAATCCATTTGTCTATACAAATTCAGAAGACGCCTAGTGCCATGTTGTTCCTAAGCAAGTATTCTTTGCCTACTCGATAATTCCCCTAGTAGAAGATGGAGTAATCACATGCCTACACTTAATAATATTTTCATCTGAATACATTCAAAAACCATTCTGTGCCATATTCTTTCTAATTAGTCTTATTATAGTACAAATAAATACAAAACATACTAATTTTAATTGTATTAATTAATCTAGCAATCAAATTACTAATCAACTATTACTCCTAGGGTGTAATGAGGTTGTCACATCCCTACGATAACATTTTTTTGTAACTAAACACATTAGAAAGGTATCGCACAACGTATTGTTTTCAAGCAAGGGTCCTTATTATCGATATCGATAAAACGTCTAATAGACACGTTTCTTACATTAATTAGTCCGGTTTTACAGTCGCCATTAAGGCATGGCATTGATCGTGTTATTAGCTTTATCCTTTGAAGTTTATCGTCTGAGGATGTTAGTTTTTCCGCATGTTTTTTTATTATTGACCGAAGTTTGGGCGCAACGTCTGTTTATACAGCCACTGTGAATGTTTTAAAACGAAAATAGATTTGTGGTGTCAAAACATTATGATTCTTGTGTGATTTGTGTTTGATTAACTGCTTTTGACTGTTAAATGGGATGATTTAGTTATTTTAAATGTCATTATTACTTTTGAGTGTAATACTGGCAAATGTTTTTAAGTATAAGGATGTGATGATGTCTAACTACTAGGGTATTATCTTGTAGTATTGATTTCTAGATTTATAAATTAGTAGTCAGAATAAGTGGTCGAGTCCTACTTTATGTAATTTAAATTAAAGTAATGTTAATAGACGTACTGAGTTATGTTAAAAATTATATTTTTTATGATATTTGAATTCAAATAAGCAAACAGATTTGATGATGTTAAGATATCCACGCCACCTATAGACACCAAATATGGGAATGGTGCGTCGCCAACCTGAGGACGGGATGTTACACCTCGAGCAAAGGTAAGATGTTACCGGTAAACACGTCAACGGCAAGTACTGACGTTATGGTGGCAGGAGTAGGTGCGGCGGTGGAACCTATGCGGGCGAATTGGCAATAGGTACGTGAAGAGAAGAATTTTTAAACAAATACTTGTGATGAATGCAGGTTCAAGTCATGTCACATTAACAAAGTAATTAATAAATGATAAATGTAATGAAAAAATATGTATGAAAAGAAAAAAATGTGAAAGAGTAAACAGGTTTCTAATTCCTTTATTATTCTTCAATTTCTAAGAGAAAAAGTTTAAAAATTGTGCTGTCAGAAGTATAAATTAAGTTTTAAACTTAAAAACCTTAATTATTGTTTGTAACTGGTAAACGTTCGTGTCGTTGTTTGTTGTAATAAGAAAGTGAACAATTAGGTTGCTCTCCTCATTGTAATCATGCAACGTCCTCGTAATTCTTACAAGAACTAAGACTTTAAACACCATAGTTGTTACCAGTGCAACACTATTTTATGACCTGGATTTGAGGTTACGTGTGCAAGTCTCCTGGTTATCTGATCCCCCAGCAGGGAACAGCAAATATGATCATGTCAAAAGTAGTTGAAGCGATATAACAAATCGAAAACAGCTCCTGGATTATTTGCTAGAACCTAGTCATGAATAATACTAGTGGAAAAAATAGTACTAGTGGAATAATCCACAAACATAAGTCATTAGGTAATCACCATTGGGCCGTGTTTATGTGAAGAAAAAGAGAAAAGAGGGTAAAGAAAGAAGAGAGGATACTAGGCAAGATGTTGAGGATCGTAACACTTGCCTCTCAACCTCTCCGCCTGTTAAGTATTTGGCGTAAAGATATGTGTGTATATACAGGCTATCAGACGAAAAGATCATCACATCCCGACGCTAAAATTTCAATATTTCTAAAGTTACATTTTGAGGTCAAAATACTGAGACAAAAGTACAAACACATTTATAATTAGTTTTAAAAGCATAAACCAATAATCATTTATAACCCGACGTCAAAGCACGTTACTTAAAGTTGCCTCGTAAATACTAACAAAGATATTTCGGGAGGGACATTTTCTTCCCGGCTTCTTGGAGATTAAACGGAGAAGCTCGTGAATGTCTGTGTGATTGACTGTTTCTCACGTCGGACTACAATCGCACAGATGTTCGCCTTGGGTGGATTATTTATATCTTGTTCCACATTCTTCATATTTAAATAATCAAGATTAGCTAATATGAGATCTTTCCGGGTTCTTTTATGTCTGGATTGTATCATTAGTTTATGTGAGAGGTCAGTGAACACTGACCTCTCCTGGTAGTAAGAGACAACCGTAGCCTATCGACACCATGGGTATTATAGGTGCGTCGCTATCCTGAGGCTGGGATGGAAAGCCTATTGTGTAAGTCTACCGGCTATCCTACCTTTCAAACCGTTACATTATAGAATTATTTTGGTGACGGGAATAGGTAAGGCGTGGATCTTTACCAGGGCAAGTTATTTCACAGCACTCTACCATCAGTGATAAGTATATGTATTTGTTTTTTAATATTTCAGCTAGCGACCTGTTTTGACTTCAGATATATATTATACTATATGTATTAAAAATGTTTAAAACAATGTTTAGTCGACGTAAGTAATATTTTCAAATCCGTACGTCATAGTCCGGTCATTAAAGTTTAAAATGAAATCATTATTGTGATAAGGATTATAATAGTTTTATTTAGTTCAGATTTTATTTAAAATTATTTGACAAAATTATGAATACAGTTACACCCAATTTATTTTACAGTACACACAGTTTATATACAATTATAAATTTAAAAGTAGCTGTCATTTTTAAAATTCAGTTTCCTTAATTTGGCTTAGATTTAATATACCTACTTATTACACTGTTACAATTATATCATATTTACTTAAAACTGTTTTGACCGTCCTATAAATAAAAACAATTAGAAAATTGGTATTTATTTATAACTATTTACATAATCGGATAATGTAGCAACTAAACCGAAATTAATATGTGTGTGTCAATGTATGTAGATGTACAGTGAGCAAAAAAAACTTTACATAAAATAGGCACGTATGTCGTACACTTTATATAGCAAATTATGTATAGACTTTTAGGCCGTACCCATATAAAAATCCCATCCTAAACTTATTTATATTTATTATAGAGATGTAACAATCCCAACGCCGCTAGTTGAATAATCTAGTGATTTAGATTACTAAGGCACTAGTGCTGACTACGTGGTAGAGTTCTGTAGCAGCTCTCACAATCCCTCATAATGTCACTGCTCGCAACTATCTTGTGCCATTTTGGAATGCAAATTAGTTAATTTACTTTTTACTCTATTAGACAACGCACTGTTAACATTGGAGACTTCGGTAATGTCTATCAGGAAAGCATAAAAAACTCTTTATTTGTTTTGCCTTCAAACACGCAAAATTATTAAAGAAAAATAACATAACAGATATCACAGATCATAATCGAATAGACATAACTTTTATAAACAAAACTAAATTTGAATGTGGTCAAATGCCGCGGAGCCACAAAATTGGCCTCGAATCTGTGGACTGGCTGTCGGCCAGCGCACGCGCATACATAAAACTCGAATATACGAGTACATAAATGCATAACATATTTTTATTGCGAACGATATGTTTTCTTTCGTTTATTCCAGCGTTTATATTTTGCGAAACAATCGGGATTTCACGCTCGGATGAATTTATGTTTAGTTTAATATATTACAGAAGTTTTTAGAGGTAGGAGTAAACGTTTTACGACCAAGAAATGCCAGTACAGTTCGAAGCGTTGTTTTTATGCAAAAACTTCTTTCGTAATTTGAAATTCGATGAAATTAAAAATGTAACTGTTATATCAGCGCAGTCTTTTATTGACCCACTCCAAAAACAGAATGTCTGTTTTTTTAAATATATATTATTACTCGGCCTGTTTCAGATCGATTTGACAGTAATTTTATGAAAGATAAGCCATAACTTCGGGGCAAATATTAACGGATTTCGGAAAAAGAGGAAAAATTAGAAAATCGAGGAAAAGATTTGACTTTCGTGTACGTAGATTATACGATACTCAATGGGATCGAAGTCGGTTTTTTGCAGTTTTACGGCGCTTAAAAAAAGGTTTCTTCGGGCCCATATCCCCGAAGAGGTAGACAGAGACACAACCAGGGCATCCACGACTAGACATAGACATGAAGTCGCACTATGTGATAGATGCCCTATCGGCGATCGGGCGCATATCCAATGCCAGGCAATGCTATTTTTCATTAGAAAAATGAAAATCCATATTTTGAATTACATTATATACAGAGGCGATAATATTATAATATAAATTATATTACAAAAGTTTTCCTTGCCAATATTTTGACGATGTTACTGGTGCATTTTTGTACTTAAGAACTGCCCACAAAATGTTTATTAAAGACACATTTATTATGTACTTTACAGTAAAATACCAACAGGTTTGATTTTTTTGGTTGTATAGGCAAATAACTAAATATTACTAAGTAGGTACAGTGATTAAGATATAATTAACTGATGTTCATAATTTAATTTTTTTTAACAAAAACGTTTTACCTATCAATTAACAAAATATTGATTATCGTTCTCGTGTTAAGTTCCCTGACAACATTAGTATTTTCCACCATTTTTGAAAATACAATCATCTACCTATATCTGTATCTATAATCTACCACCAACTAGATAATAGTATAGAGAGATTCCTAGGGTGCTCGCTAGAAATGTCTGCACGCTGCAAAAATTTTAAACTATTTTGAAATTCGTCGATATTGCCAGATGCGATAATAGCTTTAGATGCCCGGTATTTTTGGAGAGCACTGCCTAAAGCATAGTGTTGCTACCGTGATGTTATTATATTTATTTAAATTCTACTAATAATAAAATTACCAGTTTATTTGTGAAATATGTCTAGGTACGCGAAACCTAACGTTATAAGTGCGTAGTCCTTTGGCAGGACTATTTTAGTTATTTTCCGAGAAAATCAACAAATTTCATAGGAGTATGGGATGCTACTAATTAAAAATTGTTTAAATAATAGAAAACCCTTATGGTAATTTATAATTAGGTAAATAGAATTCTTGACTTTGAAAGAGACTATTAAACAACAAATTATTAGCTTTTAGTGTCTTATTAAAAAGAAAGATTAAAATGATACGTCAAATTAAACAAAATTTAAACGTCTACAGTTTCATTTTCAAAACTATAATCTGTACTTAAGATTATGATATGACATATATTTTTATAACTTTTAAGAACTCGCGGATAACATGTTCTCCATGTGGTATTTCGCGCGTCAAACCTAACCTTTGCTATGCCCTTCTATCCGTCCATTTCTCTCTGCTCTCCCCTCTCTGGTCTCCCCAATTGCAATTAGAAACGAAACTTCAAATATTAGGGTTATGCTTAGAGGCTATTCTGTGAGAAGATTTTTAGTTAACTTCTATGGACATTTTAATTTAGTAATTTAAAATTAATGATTTTATTTTTTATTTTTTATGTATTTTTTTATGTAAATTTTAAAAAGTCAAATTGGTTAAGTTTTTTCCTCGTAATAGAATTTTATTAGAAACAAGTTTAAACTGAGATTCATACTATTGATTGGTATAAATAATATCATAAGCAGTATACCCTGTAAAAAGTTATAAGTGGTACTTATTAGGTACCTACTTAAAAAATAATCGCGTATAGGTACTAGTTGAGAACCTCCTCCGTTTAGATTTTCGGTAGTTGAAAATGGAGCTGTGTCCTTTACATACGATTTTTAATAGGAAATGCACCATTTGTGTAATACTAAAATATACTCGGTTTTAATACCTACTTGATTTTAACATTTTTTCCGAGTATTGTAATATACATTTTTAAAAGTAGCCTTTATTTCTTGAAAGATATGAAACAGTAACTTATTTACAGTATTAAACAAAATATAAATTTAAACATTTAGATTTATTATATTATTTTTTTGGCTTAATAAATTAATTACATATATTTTACAACCTTGAATTCAAATTTATGAGACATAATCATACCTCAGTGATAGAACGATGCTTGGTAAATCAAACTAGGACCAGGTAAGTACCTAGTCGATTCCTTTTCTTCTTTATGTAAAAATAATCAACAGTTTAATTTGCATTAGCAATTAAGCGATAATTATTTATTTAATTACCTATATTGTCACATGTTAGGTACCTAAAATATTACGTTTACTTAATATTTTAGGTACCTAACATGTGACAATATAATACTTTTGCTATTATTAAAAAAGTGAAAAATGAAATAAAGCCCTGAAGTAATTAAATTTATAGTAAAATGCAAAGAAAATGATAAAATAATATTATGTTAACTATCTAGTTATAATATTCATTTATTTTTCAACCGACCCCAAACAGAGGAGGTTATCAATTTGAGTTGGGAGGTATCTATTTTTTTAGATGTTCTTTTTATGTCTGTTACATGATTACTCGTCCAATAGTGACCCGATTTTAGTAATTCTTTTAAAAAACAAACGTTACAATAATAATCTGATATTATTTGAATTATATCTACTAAAAATAATAATGATTTGCACTGACAATTATGTCGTCTACATAAATTGAGTAGATAGGTATAACTCAAAACTATGTTGATGAAATGTAGGCATGCGACGTGGTAATGAATTGGAGTCGGTTTACTTTTATGAATTAAAAAAATACACTATCAAAAATAAACATGCTTTAGGTAGGCATGTATTCATATAGATATGCTATGTGATCAATATACCTACATATTATTTTTATATTTTTAATGTTCTATATCTATAGACTAGATACCTACGTCACATTTAAAATTTGAAGTTTATTAGTTTTAACAACTAACTTGAATGATAGGTAACTAACTGGTCATGCGCAAGCGATACAATCTAAAAACTTACTTTGTTTGGTCCTGGGTTCCCTCGGTCCATCCACTGTCACTTTTATTGCCTTACTGTACGTAGCAACTTGGCTGGGAAACGTACTGATAGTTATCGTCAGCGAAAAAGACTTTCCACGACCACTCCGACCAACAAACCTAAGGTCGTTGAATTTCGCCACTTGATTCTTCATAACAGCTGTGCAGTTCCTCATCTCTGCCATCACATTCTCGTCATTTCCAGCCTTAATTGTTACTAAAGTTCCATCCTGCACGTCGTCTAAAGCGACTACTTTAAAAGCCACCGGTAAAGACTTATTTGAACGCCAATGGTTTGGCAACGCCGAGCACAAGACAGCCGGAGAACCCGTTTGCACTAAGTCTCCGTGACTTTGCCTGTAATACTCGTGAATGTGAGAGTATACTTCAGCCATCGTGGGGGTATGAGGACTTGCGTGCGGAAGGTGCATCGACTCCAGTTCAGACACTTCTGACACGCTACAAAAGTCAGTATCAGTTTTCAAACACTCGCAAAAAGTTTCAAACACGCGATCCGAGCGTAACTCGCGAAGCGTGCGCCCTCCGAAAGTTGTGTAAAGTATGGGCGCGAGACGTCGTGTGAGCCGCGACGTTCGACGCCACTTGTTGGGTGCGGGTAAGACGCCGGGCGGGGGATTGGGAAAAATAATGGGCGACTCGAGACCGCAAGCCGAAGATGCACGACACGCGACGAAGTTGCGAAGGGACACGTACTCACGAGGACTCAGTTTCGACTGATGACTGCGATACGACGCGACTTTTTCCGATGGTCAATATTTTGCGTTCGCGCGGTCGCCGCCCCCACCGGGTGGCGGCCCCTACGTCTCGTAAAAAGTGGGAAGGAGACGACGGGCGCGGGCAGCGTCGAGCCGCAGCGGGTACGAACGGGACGGCTGTGGTCGAACTCTGCGTTTTTATAAAAATCCTCGTGTGACAGGGACGTCAGTGTGCGACATTAACACGTGGGAAAGGGAAGGGTGGATTTTTTTGAATCACCGCGGTGACGTATCGTGAGGCGGCGGTAATTAGGCCACGGGGCGGCGGGAAACCGCGGCCGGCGCGAAAACCTATCAACGAACTCATGAAAAATTATGATTTCCATGTTTGAGTCGAAGCTCGGATTATAGGGGGGCACTTCATTTGGTGGAGCATGACAGGAATGCTGATCAGGGGCGACCGACTGACACTCTTAATTATCATATGATAATATGAACGGCTTAATGAAAGACAAGAGAATATTGCTCTTAGTAGTGAAGTGTATATATTTAAACTCTACTTCAATACAAATGTGGCTAAATAAAATAAAACATATTAAGTTATAGAACTTTACAAAACAAAGTTTCAAAAGTTCTATTCAATCACACTTTGTTTTTAAATAATAAAACCTAAATATTTCAAGTCTGTAATAGCAAATCTTAAGTCAGTAGACTTTATCAACTGGGAAAAGTTAATGTGGGATTCGCGGTAAGCCGTTGCGGTGTGAGCGAGACGGCATGTGCCGAGGGCGGAGCGCGGGCGGGGCGTCAAAAACTTGGGAATAACTTGGAAAGTTCCAACGTTATTTAGTACGTAGAGTCGCGAGTATGCGAAATGTTAGAACTTTTTCGTTCTTTTTACCTTTCGTTTTTAATCTCAATCAAAAAATTAGGTTTATTTACTTTGTTTTAAAAACTTTGCTTTAACATGCTAAAGTTTGGACGTCTTAGTTTTATACTTTTTGATTGTTTTAAATTCACTTAATATGATTTTGTATTAGGTACGTAGAGAAGCTTGGTATTGGAAATGTTATAAATATAAAAAACTTTTTGATTCTTTTGTTTTGGTTTGTTTTATAAAACTGAAAGATTTTTTTGTATATCATTTTATAAAAACCTTACGAAACTTAAAACACTTTTATTTATTACTTATTATTAAAAAACTATGTAGGTATTTTTTTTAATTATTTAATTTTTCTCTTTATTTTGACTTAATATTGAAAATTAGGGTTCTACTTTCTGCGATCTCTATTTTTTGTTAATGTTAAAAAATTCTAGATACATTGTTATGGCAGCTAAATATTCTCACTTCGACACCAGAATTTTCGATTGAAAAGTAAATCCTTGTTTTCAGTAAATCTACATGAAGTAAGAAATAAAGATTTGAAATAAAAAAAACCTAAGTAAGTGTTCAAAAATATTTGTGAAAAAAATAATTTAAAGAATATGTAATCAGAAACAAAAAACTTGGCAATTTAAATTTGTTACATACCTAAAACTACATAAAGTTTTGTGTAGAAAAATGGAGACACAAAAGTTCTAGATCTTTTTATTACCTACAACTTTGCCATATAACTTTTTGCCATAGGACTTGCACTTGTACTTTTTATCTTAAAAACCCACCCTTTCGCACTTCCCGATCTCAAGTTTAGCCTACTTTACTTTTCTTTTAATTTTGTCATTTTCACTGCCCTTTGGGGTTTCATCCTACTATAGTTTTCACTTTTTATCTGTTCTAAACGCTTCGGCACTAGTACAGGTATTAGGTACAAGCAATGTCGTTCGCTTATTTAAATTGTTTGAGACCTAAATTTTAATGAGTGGGCGACAGGCGAATGGAAATAAAACGGTTTAAGTACCTTTTTTTATTTAAAACGCCTTAGTCTATTTCAATTAATTTTCTAACTATTCGTTGGATCACAATAAAATTTATACCTATAGGGCCATCTCGGAATTATAACCTTTTATTTTATGATAATGGAAGGTAAACAAGCAGACGGATTTCCTGATGGTAAGGAATTCACATCGCCTAGAGACACCAAAGGTAAAAATGGTGCATTGCCAACCTGAGGCCGGGATGTTAGGTCTCGAGCAAAAGTAAATTTATCGGCTACCTTACCCTCTAAACCGGAACACGTCAACGGCAAGCATTGGACGTTATGATGGCAGGAATGGGTAAGGCGGTGGTGCCAAGTCCGAGCGAGTCGCTACGATACTCTACCGCCTAGTCACATGTCCCGGTGTTAGTGACGATAAGCCTATGCTCGCCTTTTACTCTACCACCTAGTAAAACCTACTTTTCAAAGAGGAATTATCAATTGCGATTTGATAATGAAACACTTTCTTTTAATTAATGCGCTAAAATTATTGCTAGGATTTTTTAAATTACTTTTACTTTTCTAATTCACAAACCAATATATTGTAAATTTGTAAAAGAACTTGGTCAGATAGCCTCCTTAGGTAGGTCAACGGAAATAAGCACAAAACTTTTTTTTTTAATTTTGTCTGTTTGTTACCGAATGCCAGAAAAACTTCAAAGCTTTATTTACATTTTTGTCGGGTTATCATTAATAGAAGAATTAATATCTAATCTATTTTTAACAAAATTGTTGGAGCAGGAGTTCTAGATGTATATTATGTTTTCAACTAAAGCGAATCGAGGGATGCTGATTTTCATCGAATTTGTTTTTTTTTGGTTTCAAGATATTTTGATCATAATATTTTCTACGCCTTTTATAAACTTTATGTTTTTTTTTTAACTAGGCATCAAAATATTTTATATCCGCACTTTTTGCTATTCGGTTTATTTATATTTTTACTTAGTGTATAAAAGGAAAACAGGCAAATGTCCTCGATAGTCAAAAAAAGATGTTAGTTGTTCGTAATTACACTTAGATAATGTCTTAAACTTCTGATATAATTAAAAAGTACGTAAGATTTTCACGCCCATATTCTCGAAAGTGTTGGCAGAGATACAACCAGGACACCCACGATTAGCCGAAGACACCAAGTTCTACAATGTGATAGATGGCAAACCTATCGCCAACCGGGCAATCCCAGGCAACATATTTTTATTAGAAAATTGAAAATATAGATTTTCTAATTTTCTTTGTTGACCGAGCCGGGAGTTGAACCCGGGACGCCGAACCGTTAAACATCAGAGGCCGTCATTAACATTATCGATTACTTTGCTTCTCAAGTCGGAATACGACAATCTTGGGGATTCTGCTGCTCACAATGTAAACTTATTTGAGATGCATGCTATCGTTTTCAAATAAGACAAAAACAAAAGAGATAGAACATTTCAGACGTGTCAGATTAGTCCGGGTCCTAGATCAAATTGTCTATTGGCCACAGTTGTCTCTTACCAACAGAAGATCATTGTTCTTGAATAAAACTCAATGTCGGCAAGATAAGGAAAGTGATACCTAAGGGTAATTCGAGGTAAACATTATCTGGCAGCGGATTTAATTGCTTAGTAGTACTACTATTACTCAGCGATATAAATAATTAAGTAGATTATTCCACTCGTGATGGAATCTTCACATCTCTACACCAACAATTGTTAGTTTTACTCAGCTTTGTTCGCTTATTTAAAAAAAGTTTCTTTACGCCCATATTCCCGAAGACATAGGCAGAGGCACAACCAGGGCACCCATGACTAGCAGAAGACACTAAATCCCACAATGTGATAGATGTCAAACCTGTCGCCAACCGGGCACAAATCCAATACCGAGCAACTTTCTTTAGAAAATTGAGAAAATAACATTTCCTCTTTGTTGCCCGGCCCGGGAATATTTGACTCATGTAGTCAAGTCTAACACTTAAATCGCTAGACCACAGAGGCTAGATGTGAAAGGCCAGTGAATATGCACTCGGCTCTCCTGATGTTAAGAAACAATCGTTGCCTATAGTCACCATAAATATTATAACTATGTCGCTGTCCCATGACCCGGATGTTACGTCTGTTGTGTCAGTCTACCGGCGGCCCTGCTCTCCAGACCGGAATATGACAGTCATTATAGAAGCAGGAATAGGCAAGGCGGTGGATCTGTATCAGGGCAAGTTGCACAGTACTCTACCGCCAAATATCTTGTTCGTAATTATCTATTATACCCGCCTTTTACCCAGTTGCCTGGCAGATGGTCTATTCTACTCATCGGATCCAGACTAACAAGGGGGAAAACAAGTATGTAAAAGTTTAAAATACGATATGTAATTGATGATAATATATTGAATTAGATTAGCCTAATATATTTTATGTTCCTTAATACAGCTATTTGGAGAGATTTTTACAATATAGCAGTAACGGTCACACTCAGAGATATTAATGATATTTTAATTAGTCATAAAGTTGACATTTTCTATACAAAGTTGTGGTTTAATGATAGATTAAATGTTTATTGACGTCTACGTTTGTGACCGTAACATACATAATTCAATACTGCAACCCTATTAACATTTTAAATGCGCAACTTTGTGTGTTTGTTTGTTACTCCTTCCCGCAAAAAATGCTGAACCGATTTTCATGAAATTTAGCATACATATAGAGGGTAACTTGGATTAACGCATTTGATAGTTTTTATCCCGAAAATATGATCCTGTGGGACCATTTATCATTTATAGCTAGCAAGTTTTATAAACATCTAGCCTCTGAAATAAAGACGACAATATTACCTTGTCCAGTCGGGAATCAAACACTATCTGTCTTAATAATAAATTGACGATAGTACCCTAAGCTTTAAGTTGATATTACACTTGGTATGACAGAGTAATGAAAGTAAAATGTCTATTTAAACTTTGGAGTACTTTAGTCCATGTTTAAGAATGTATAAATTTTAAGCGAATAGACCAAAAAGCCTTTTATTAACGACACAGTCCAAAGACATATTTATTTTTCAGTTTATTTTATTCTATTTTTGTGCTACGAATAAAGTTCAACAAATACCAGAACAGGTCTTTGCCTAGTTATAATCGAAAAAGCTAAACCTTATCTCTTTGCAAATAATCTTCTAAAGGACTCCGACAATACGTTTACGATAGTAACTGAAATTGCAAACATTAAAAATATTTGGCAACCATTACGAAAAGTTTTATTATTCTTTAAAAAATCTTTATTGCTCCATATTTGGGGAATAGTAAAAACAATACTACAACCAAAACAATAGAGACGGTAAAATTTAGAAAGTCGGTATTTAAAGGTTCGAAGGTTTAGACAAAAAAACGTTTGGGATGTTTTCTCAATTACTGCAATAAATATAATATTATAACTAAACATGAGGTGGCTTTGAGGATCCAGCCGCCAGCTACCGAATTGTTTTGTGCAACCCTTATTGTAAGCTCTGAAGGGTAACAATGAGTTTACGTCTTTGATCAACTGCTACAATAGATTTTGTATCGTGAAGAAAATTTTTAGAGTAGGTTATTTATTTATAGTTCTAATATCTCTTCAAGAATAACTTCTTGGTACTCTGCTGTGAAAAAAAAATGAATAAGATTGTTTTTTTTTAAATGTCACAGATTGAAAATATGAAATAATTTACTTGCATTTAAATCCGTTACATAAATAATAGCATTGTTATATTGTAAGCAAGCAAATTGGTTACACCTATCGGTAACATTAGTCTTATATTACGTGACACAAGTTATAATAGTGTCACATTAACATTATAGGGGTTTTAAACCATAAACAAAAGAATACTTATGTTAAAATGTATATCTACCAGTTTGACATCTTGTTACCCATATTTTTAAAGAAAAAAAAGGTTTTTTACATTTAAAGCTGCGTTTACGTACTTCCGTAAGAAAACTAATTAATAGATAATATTTTTAGTACACCATTACGTAAAAAGTTGTTAGTATTAAATATTTTAAAATATTAATTATTTTTCCCGTGTTAGTCTGGGCTCCTTTGCCGAGTAGACCATCTGCCTTTCTGCCAGGCAGCTCTTAACAAACGAGCATAGGCTTACCGTCACTAATACCATGACATGAAGGTTTCGCAGCGACTCTGTCTTACCTATTCCTGCTGCCATAACGTCCAATGCTTGCCGTAAACTTACTTTTGCTCGAGGCCTAATATCTCGGCCTCAGGTTGCCAAACGCACCATTATCATCTTTGGTGTTTCTAGGCTGCGTGAATATCTTACCATCAGAAAATTCGTCTGCTTCGTCGTTCATCCAATATCATAAAAAAGTAAAAAAAATTACAAAACGTTGCTTTAATTTATATTTATATTATTGTACCGCAGAAACAAACGCGTTTATATTTTTATTTAGTTCGGTTTTTAGAGCGTTCATACTTTATCTATCTTTTCATGTAGATCAAAGCTCCCAGAGGACGTAACAATGCGTTTGCGCACAATACCAAATGTTCTTTCAAATACATTTCTTTATTTTGGCCCAAACATTGGCATTGGAGCATTGTGGCACCTTTGTTAGATATTTACCGACTTTTGGGTTGATTCATTGAAGGGCCGTATAACGCCGGTAAGAATTGTAAAAACGTCGGTTTCGAGTTGACTTTTTTTGAAGATCTGACGCATTTAGTAAGCAGATGACTTAATTTCATTTAAAGAATACAAGGAGAATCTCTCTGTGCTTAATAAAGAAATGCTTTTGTTGAAAAGGTTTTTTTTTTATGCAAACATATCTATTTATTGATAAATAATATGTTAAAGAATAAATCTATCAGTTAAAAATTATTATTTACCCCAACTACTAAGTTATTGTAAGTTTAATATTGAATTGAAAGCTTGATTATATTGCCACAGTAGCACAAACAACAGTAATAAAAGTAGTTACTTTTTACGAAACAGGATCCGATGTCGAATCCCATGGTCAGACAGTAAATATGTTACGTTGTCCTTAAATTTACATTTGTTGCAACTTTAACTTTGTCATAGTTTATAAGCTAATTTTATGAATTTTATGTACTTGGGTAAGTAGATTATGCCTTGGTAGTTAGCCACTTTTTACTATTCTGATACCTGAACAAACACATTTTCTATAATTATAGACGTGAACATGGGGTATAAAGGTAGTGTATTAATAGGTACGCATAGGGTGAGATAGGTATTTGGTTAGACTAAACAATATGCTTTTAGAAATAATTAAGTTATATTCGTGTAACCTCCGTATGGAGCACGTACGAAAAAACCTTGTGACTTTGTTATTACATAATGTAAGACAGGATATACTCGTATAATAATAAAAATAGCGTACCTTTTTGAAAAAGTAAAATGTCGAATAAGACACAATTTTTAAAAGTCCTCTGTAGATTGATGACACAGATATATAGACAATTTTTATACAATTACATAAACACATAAACAAATCTGTTTAAGTTCTTTTAACAAATTATTATGTCTAGATTTTTAAGGATCCCTGTCTCTAATATAACAACCCTTCTTTCAATCGTATATACCTAACCATTAAAAGGGTACTTGCAGGTTATATGCACACCGATCAATGCAACCCTTTTACGTGAACATTCAAAACTTTAAACAATCAAACGTCACCTAAATTGCTTCCAAATGGCGGCATTTCAAAATGGTTGAGTCAGTGTTTATCATGCTATGTTGAAATGTAAAGTTTGTTATTTTTAATTCAGTTTTTTAACCTGGCGCAAACGAAGGTTTTGTGTTGTTTGTGTTTCACGCCCATATTCTCAAAGAGGGTGACAGAGGAGCAAACAACGACTAGCCTAATATATTAAATTCTACAATGTGATAAACGATAGGTAGCAAACCTAACGCTAACCGGGCACACATCGGATCACACTATGGCACAAGATAACTTAAATGTAAGATAATTTTACTGTGTAAATATTGATAATTAATTATTTTATGTTAGACTGTTTGTTCATCACCGTAGAATACGCATACAAAATTTCATTACCGTTATCAGTGTTTTCTTTTAATTATCCCTTTATTTTTATATTATTTCTTCTCTATATATTTATTCAAAATTGATCCAGACGTTTCGCCGTGTAAGATTACCGGAAATTAATATGGGAAAGTAGCAAGCTGTCGAATCTCTAGTTAGTTAAAGACTGTAAGTCTATCGGTTTTGAGCAAGAAACACAGATGTAGAAAAATAAATAATATATTTATTTTGTTATTCCTACATCTGCTGTAACACGGAACGCGTCAATGGAGCGTACTGCTGCTACGGTAACAGGAATAGTTAAGTACTATAAAGTAG
Organism: Calephelis nemesis; assembly: GCA_002245505.1. Lineage (NCBI taxonomy): Eukaryota > Metazoa > Arthropoda > Insecta > Lepidoptera > Riodinidae > Calephelis > Calephelis nemesis. The sequence goes on from NJDD01002431.1 coordinate 198,689, forward strand.
TAAGTAGTTGTACAATTCCGATCGAACAACTGACTGACTTCACTGACAGTGGAGTCTACCGCATTACCCAAAGACAACATAATTTTTGAAAAACAAGTGTCAAAAAGAGACGAAGCCAAGACGTATGTAAAAGTTTTAGTTTAGTAGTGCTAGTACAATCGTATGAAATGGTATAACTTTGTCATGAATTTAGCAGTGATGGAAAGTATACCTTGAATGTAGAAAGAAGAGTGTGTGCAGGGAATAGTGTGAATGGCGCACTGAGTAAGCTACTTCAAAGCAAAGTTATGCGTCAAAGTACTAGTCTCGCTTTGCATAATTCTGTGCCTATCCCAAAGTTGTTGTATGGAAGCGAAAGCTGGGTATGTGAGAAAAAGCATGTTGGTCGAAATGAAAAACTACGGAAAATTTGTGGTGTTACGCTCGCTGACCGCATTCGTAACAGTGAGATCCGAGAAAGAGTGGGGTGTGAAAAAAAAAGTGTTGGTGTTAAAATAAGAAAGGGTTCCTCCGCTAGATCGGACATGTAGAAAGAATGACAGATGAAATATTGACAAAACAGATATACAATGCAAATGTGGATGGATTGAGATACCCACGGAGACCTAGATTGACATTCCACGAGCAAAGCGCTCGAGTATTATGCGAAGGTCATATCAAGAGTCTCCGAAATAAGCGTGTTTGTATGAAAAGGGTAATGAATGTTGAGGAAGCCTAGTAGGTCTTATAACGAATGAATGTGTGTATCTGAATGTAAGTATTTTTTTAATTATCGTTATTATCTCCAAGCATATATCCTCAAAGACGGAGAAACTACCAAGACACTTATTAGCTGAAGTTACCTACTACCTATACGAAAAACGTAATAGATGGCAAAATTATCGCTAATAATATTCTAATCCAATACCAGACAACGTCTTTGTTAGAAAATTGTAAAAAAAACACATTTTAATTTCCCTGATCGGGATTCTAACCCGAGACCTCATATCGTCAATCCCAACACCGGACCACTAGGGCATAAAGGCGACCGCGATTTTTAATAGTTATAGGAAAGTGCCCATATACCTCTATAGGTATATGGGCACACCAACCTATAACTCTATAGGTATATGGTACCAACATGTCTTATATGTACCTACATCAAAACATAAGCGAACAAAGTTATTTTGAGAACTTTTGCTACCATTTGATTATCTTGAAAGTATTGTATGTATACCTACTATACAAGTTAAATAAATCATAATTTCTAATAACTTTTAAAAATGGCGGATCTGCAACGCCAGAAACAGGATGTAATGAAAAAGGTATTACTTTGGTATTACATATAAAAGAAACAGGACTAAAGTGTCGATCGCATTCCGAATAATTTATTACGAGCAAAATTAATAACCTATCTACGGATAGAGATAGGCCTTTAAAAGATTTGATATTTTTATGAATTATTGAAAAATAACAGTGGTTGTCTACTAACTGATCTAAAATAGGCCTTAGATTTGTTTTTAATATTGGCCGTTAATCAACTGTATTGATCAATTGGCTCTAATCGACTGTTTAGTTACCAATTATTCGACCCTGAAATAATACTGTCAGTTAAAAGCTGTTAACATGAGAATTTAATAATACTATTTTGTAACATAGAAAGTCTTAAAAGCAAATTACTTACATAAACACCACTCCAACACTATTATAAAAAGGTATTACGGATAATTTGATTCTTTAAAACGATTGAAAAGGTCTGTTAGTACTTATATCGCCATATTACTAAACATTGAGCCCGTACAAAACGTGAAGTGAACTCAAAAAGTTGCAAAAGGTAAAGACCAAAATGTAACTCCATAATTGGCCACTTGAATTTTAAGGAAACCTTTCCGGTAAAGAGAGCTTTAAATGCGTGGAAGTGGCAAAGAGAAAATCTGCTATTAATATAATTTGGAAATTGGGCTCCAATTAATATAGTTTTGAGGACGCAAATAGACCAACTTTTTGTGTGATACAAGACCTGACTTGTACCAACTTGTACAATGAACAATCGAAGTGCTGTAAAATTTCGTTTCCTAAAAATACTTATAATAACATTAATACGTGAAGCAAAATCTTTGAACACCTTGGAATATGAAATTTAGCACACTTATAGTTTATGGGTTGGAAAAGTGCTAAACGCTAATATTTTTCAAAACAATGCTTTTAAAGTACATAAAATAAAAAAAAACAAAACATAACACATAATACCATACATTTGACTCACACGAACAAAAATATTGATAACGATAATAGATCAAAATAGCGCGCAAACTATATTCATAATGTTTGAAGACAAAGTAGTTTTGGCAAATAAAGACGGCGTTCATAATACATATTAAAAAGGGTGTCAAAATTTATTATAGTCGAATTTTGATCAATAGGCGACCTCATAAATAGTACCATCTTAGGAGTGTCAACTTTCAAATTAAAAAGGTGTTTCTAAAATTGGTCTAGAAATGACAGAGAAAATTGATAAAAACTTAACAGTCGATCACAAAAGTCGGTTAAAAATGACAGACACCAAAAATGTCATTGCCTTGCTAATTCGTAACTGCAACAGATGTAATCTTTCTTGACTTTCCGCTGTCCCATATTTCCAACTCGATTTGTGTTTCTGGGATAGTGGTACCCGAATTTTGGTTTATGTGAGTATTAAATTAAATTGATTTGATTAAGTATTATATTTAGCCAATAGACTTGCGCAATAGGTTTAATATCCGGGCCTCAGGACAGCGAATCACCTGTAACTAGGCCACGGTTATCTCTTACAATCATGAGATATATGTGTATGGTCGCTGATCTAGTACATAAAAAAAAAATTAGTAACTACAAGACATATCATTTCAAGAGTTCTCGAAACTAGTACTCGATACTCTCTCCCTCTCCACAAGGGATTTAGAGTTAAAATATGTATATTTATATAAGGGTACCTGCATTACGTCCTATCTTTATTACGAATTAAAGCACACGCGAGTTTTGATATCTGAATAAATTAAGGAATAAGTATATATGCCAGAGATATTTTATGAAATCATCACTAATAATGTCATTATGTAGTACCTAATTTGGATTGTTAGATTTATCAATTATTGCAGTCAGACATACTAAATGATATAATCAGAACTCTATCGTTCAATACTGGATGGGTTTTCAAAACTCCAATAAAATAAAAATATTAACTTTGACAAATTCATTTTTTAATAGATATAATCACAGTAAAGACAAAAATGTTTTTGATTTAAGTTGTGTGTCCGCTCTATTTGTTTCTTAAGTCTTCTCCCATTCAGTCCCTTTCGGAAAGTATTGTGTAAACAAAGTAAATCCGGTAATCGCCCGCGGTAATATGTACTCGTATATACACAAAGGTAATGTTCCAGAGGCGAATTATTGCGAAACAGGAAGCACCCATCAAAATTGCAGTTAAGGAAAAAATCTGATGCTGGTAAATAAAGAGAGGATAGTGTGTGCAGGGAATAGTGCGAATGGAGCGTTGGGTAAGATATTTCTAAGCGAGGTTTTGAGTCAAAAAGCTAGACTCGCTTTGCATAATTCTGTGCTTATCCCAACGTTATTGTATGGAAGCGAGAGTTGAATATGTCAGAAAAAGCATAAAAGTAGGATAAATGCGGTCTAAATGAGAGCGCTACGGAAAATCTGTGGTGTAACGCTCGCTGACCGCATTCGTAACAGTAAGATCCGAGAAAGAGTGGGATTGAAAGAAAGTGTTGATGTTAAAATTCAAAAGGGCAAGTTCCGCTGGTTCGGTCATGCGGAAAGAATGACAGATGAAAGATTGACAAAGCAGATATAAAACGCGAATGTGGATGGATGTAGGTACCCGGGGAGACCAAGGTTGACATTCCACAATCAGATGTATAAAAAGGGTAATGAATGTGAAGGAAGCTAGACAGGTTTGTCAGGATCGTGAGGTCTGGCACTCGATACTGACTTGGCGTGAAGATATGTATGTAGGAAATATTTTCTATATTAAATAAGCGTTGCCAATAGAAACCAAACGTGTTAAACGTGTTTCTCATCTAAGGGTCAATGATGGGTTTCTTGCGAAATCAATAGGGTATCTCACACTTAGATTTAAAATATGATTAAAACTTCCCCATGTTGCTCCGGGCTCCTTTGCAGAATAGACCATTTGCCTTACTGCCAGGCAGCTCGTAAAAGACGATCATAGGGTTATCGTCTCTAACATCGTGACATCTTAATAGGTGGAAGGGTTTCGCAGCGACTCACCCGGATTGGTACCACCTACTTATCTATTTCTGCTGTCACAACGTCAGTGCTTGCCATTGACTTATTCCGGTTCGGAGGTTAAGATAGCTGGTAAACTTACTCTTGTTCAAGGCCCTACTCCTGGCTGCAGGTTGGCATCAACCACTTTTGGTGTCTCTAAATGGCGTGAATTTCTTACCATCAGGAAATTCGTCTGCTTGTTTGCGTTTCAATATCACAAAAAAGCAAACACTGACAATGTAACAGCAGGGATAAACGAATTAGTGATAGTGATCCTGGTGACTCTCTTTAGGTCTCTACCATCTTGTCTTCATACTAGAGTATGGCAGTTAAAATATTCCTGACAAATCAAAAAACTGTATGTAACCTTAAACAAGTAAATTACATACTAGTGTTATGGGCGTAGACAGGTTCATATACATAGAGATAATTGAAAAATTTAATAAACATTCAGAACCGAACATAAAATAGAAGGTACTATAATATATGCATCACATAAATGCCTGCCAACACCGCGATTCGAACCCGAGCCTCGTGGGATTAAGTAAGTATACATAAATCCTTTGGCCTTCAAGGCGCTCAAACAATGATGACTTGATTACTTTTGTTTATGTTAATCTCTTTATCTACAAACAAAGTACATTAAAAACAGAAATGCGCAAAAAATTTAAGAAGGTACATTCTCCTTAATTTTTTTCAGAAAAAACTGATTATAAACCTGATGATTTATTCATAAACGGGCGAAGTGGTGAACCACCCGTACGCAGTGCTGGCACCCGTGTATGAAACCCGTCATACAAGACGCTGCACTAAAACCCAGCATCAAGTCGAGGATCGGTCTAAGTCCAAATCAAAACTGATCACCGTTTAAATAACTTCACATGCAAAGTACGTCTCCATAGACTGGTGGCCCGATGTTTGCGATGACTACCCGTCATCATACAGATTTGATTCCTGGGTCAGGCAATTCAAAATGTGTTTTTTTTTTAGTTGTAATAAAACGAAGTTGGCCTTAATTTTTGAAAAACCCTCTTGGCGGTAGTTTACCACCTATCACATTGTTCCACTAAGTAGTACTCGTACTTTCGGATAATCGGCTTTGGCTATACCTCTGCCTTCTGTTTCAGGATTACGGATGTGAAGATACTTATTATGTTAAGTATATAGAAATTACAAATTTATTAAAAATAAATTACTTAAAAAAAAGTATCTTCACGCCCATAATATCCCCGAAGAGGTAGGCAGAAGCACAACCAGGGCACCCACGACTAGCCGAAGATACTAAGTCCCATAATGTGATAGGTGGCAAGCCTATCGCCAACCGGGCACGTTTCCAATCCCCACCAACATATTTTTTTGTTAGAAAATTGGAAAAATCCAATTTTCTTTTTGTTGACCGACCCGGGATTCGAACCCGAGACCTCATGCAGTCAAGTCCAACACTCGGACCGCTCGACCACTGAGGCGATAAATTACTTCAGCACTAAATAATCCACTAAACTGGCCCTAATATTTTTATAGGAATATGCTAAAAAGCGAAACCTATAAAAAGCCTAAAAATTGTTGAATCAACATAAAATCAGAGCTGTCATATAAAAATGTGGCACCTAGAATATATCAAAATAATCAATGTGTGAAATTCCATAGTACGTACGGAGGGTGAGCGGGGGAGAGTGGAACTCATTACTGGCACGTGACACGAGTCTCACCGCGCGCCCACTCGCCGCCCCTTGACGCTGTTACATTTTGGCAATGAGTTATTGAGTGCGCTGAAAGCTCATGTGTTAACCGTCAGCAGTCATGTTTTCCACTGACGAGTGTAATGGCTCTCACTTATATATTTTATTGATGTATCTTATTTGATTTTTAAAAAAATCTTCTTTGTCCATTTGTCCATTCAATACTGAATGTTATTTTCAAAAAAAAATAACATTCAGTAGTTGAAGCATAGAGGGGACAAGCTATGTTTTTCCGTTACGGACTTTTGTTTTACGATGATTTGAATATGTGCCCACTTTAAAGAATTACAAATCAAGTAATTATGCACAATAAAGTCATAAATTGATACAAAAATAAAACTGCAAATATTGTCCCAATAGGTCATATATATAAACCAAAAAAATCATTTAATAAAAATACATAGATAAATAGGTAAATATAAGTAAAAAGAGCTTTACTTTATTATGTTTTGACTGCTCTAGTTATAGTGCCAATTAGTGATAATTTCTGAATTAGTTGATTAAACGTGTACAGTGGTTGAAACAGACAAAGTTAAAAAAATAACAATTACACCTGTTTGTTAAAATACAAAATCATTTTATAAAATTACATATAACCACTCAACTATTACTAGAAGCGAAAGTATACAAGTGCAAGTATACAAGGGACAATGACTTGCAATTTGCAACAACAATTTCAAATTTACCAAACTTGCTATACAAACAAATTGTGTGTTTGGTATAACCGTATTGTTAATTGCAATTGATTGATGATGCAATACAAACTGTCAAATTACTCTAAATGTGACTCGCTTCAGTGAAAAAGCGACAAAATTGAATCGTTTTTCGCCAACCCGCTGTATTTTTCTAATTGAATCATGTGTGATTTATTATTGGTCTGATGATGTATCATTCTTTCAACAGCACCCGTGGCTCACCCCATCGGCTTGCGGGCCGAATTATTGCTACAAATGTTCACATCCGTGCTTTTTAACTGCGGGCCTATTCTACCCCAACATCCCCTCATTTCTTTTTATTAAACTGGGAAATCAATACTTTTTATTGTTTAACATTCAAAATATTTTATGCTTTTGCATTGCTTATTGTATTACATCTATTATATTTAATAAATAAGTAACAATTAATTGCTTTCTTGTTAGTTGTGTTTGTAATTGATTTATTTTTTATACCAACATAAATATAAAGCAGTAATTTTGTTATTACAAAATAACGTAGCACTCACCAAAATTACGTAAAACGTAATAAAACGTATAATAACGTAGCACTCACCAAAATTATTTCAATTTAAGGAACCCATATCAAGCAGTTCAAATTATTTATAAAGACTGTTATTCATCTCTGATAAAAACTTCTAACAGACATTACAATTTATACATCATTTTAAAATTTTCCTTTAATTTAAAGAGTGATATAGTTTTAATGTATGTAGTAATGCACTATTTTCATAATTAGGTTATAGAATCAAATTCAGTGTTGAATGCGTGTAAACTACCTACTTGATAGTAATGAGCTAAAAAAATTCTGGAACTTACTCTAACAATCTTATTAATAAATACGGAGTAAAGTGCTCCAAAGTTAAACCTGGCATTATTGGCCTTATTGTAATGTGATACAGGCTGCAATACTAACTCAATTTTACTCCTACGTTAGTCCATGTTTATTAATAAAGACGGTGGAAGTTAAGGAGTAATTATAAAGTGATATATTTTTAAATAGAATAGGCCAGTATCATCGTCACGTAGTCAATTAAATATGCGTGCAGTCATATTTTTGAAGTAATACTTAAATAAGTTCAAAATTATGACTGACGGCGCTCGGGATGCTAATAAACAAAATTATAAATATGCTATACGCCTGCACCTATCTTCTTAAAAATACTCACTCTTCTTGTTTTATCAAAAGTAACTCAAACTTACTTATAACACCCTGACAACAGTCGGTATTCAAGTAGGTAAATATTTTAACGAAAATATTTAGGTATATTCCGTACTTCTTAAAAAGAATGGAAAATGTTCTCCTGTATTTCGATAGTTCACCGTCACTTTCATTAAGGCTCCATCAGTTAAGAGGAAGTTTCCGCTTTGTGCGCACATTGTCGCACCAGGTTTTGTTTCACATAACCTGAATGCGAAATGTGTGTAGTGTGCTCACACCTTAAAAATAAAAGTACGAGTTACGTGAACGGCGTTTATTTTTACCCGACTGCGGGTAAATGCACATACATACATATGTAATTGCATAAGTATATATGCAAGATCCTACCCCTCATACCTTCGGTTCACCTCTTACGGTTAGACCTAATCAGATTATGCTGTAGATTTTTCTTATGAAATTGTATTACTTTAGAGACATTAAAAATTAAAATGATTATGACGCGTTAAAAAATTGTAGCCAAATTAAAATTTTACTTTGTTTGATTTGTTCTTGCATAAAACATGCTTATTAACCATACATTCATTATTAATATGCAACAAACACAAATAATAGAAGAGAAAAACTGAAGTAAGTGAACTAGTAAATATTCTAATGTAACAAACCTATCAAACCTTTCGAACTGAGAATCTTATTTTTTCTCCTTTTTGGAAAGGCAAATAAGCTCACCGGTTTTCTGATGATGAGGAATGATGAGAAGGATGATGACTAAACATGGCAACGTTAGTAATGAAAGTAAAAGGAAGCTATGTTGGTAAGATTTGTGTAAGTTTATCAATTACTCTGTCTTCTAAAAACGACATTAACAAATACTTATAGCATATTAAATTAACAAATAGTTTTGGAGACTGTTATAGCTACAGTATTAGTGACACTCAAAGATTCTTGATGAAAAGTAGCTCACAATCTTAAAATGTTGAATTAATATTAATGATAACTTCATTGTGTAATATCTGTACATTCACTCCGAAAATAAATTCTTATAATTTAATCCCATCACAAAAAAGTTAGCGTGGTTTTGTAGTGTTATTTTTTGGTATCAGTATTTGTCTATCGATAGATAAAATCAGGATAAATGTTGACTTTTCGTAAATAAAAAATATGGATTATTGCAGAATACGGGACAAGAAAATTTAAGTCGTCTATGAGACACATTAAATGTCAATACTGTGCCAACTAGAATAAGACGTATATCCTAGTCTCCAAATAAAAAAAAATAGCGGCAGACACTGGCAAAGCTGGGTTTGACTTTCGGGTCATTCCAAGAATTTATTTTGCCTGGCTACATTAAATAATCTAACAATCTGAATTACTAAATTGTTCTAGTTATACCTCCAACTAAATATTGAAATTTCAACTTTATCTTTCAGGGAATGAGGAAGTGGGTAAATTGGCTAAACTGGCCATTTCAAACGGCACCTCAGTAGATGTACTTCCATATTACTCTAACAGGCTCGTAGTTTGCAGAAGGAAATGAAGCGGAATGTGAAAAGAAAATTTCAAATCAAAAAAGGAGGAAAACTTCACACTCCTTGGTTTTCCTCGTGTAGTTAAATCAGACAAGAGAATATAATTGCACATAGGTTGCGGTCCGATCACATTTCCTTAAATAAGTTCGCTTTTTTTTTGACAAGAAAGAAAATGTTACCAAATTGTAAATATGTGATAAAGAGGAAGACGTGCAGCATATTATATACACATTCCTATAGAATACATGTTTAGTTAAAGATATGTTATGTTTTACTTAGAATAATAGTATTTGAGATTGTAATATTCAGTAAACTAAACGATGAAAAAAAAAATTCAATAAAGTTAAAAAAAGAGTTTTTACAATATTTCTGAAATAAGGCAAAATTTCTGGTATGTCATTACCATCTCCTATTTGTAAAAAAAAACCCGTCACCATTCGCGGGTGTGACACAGCCACGAGGGTTGTCACAATAGAAGCGCAGTTTCCGCTCCGATGGCTACCGACAAAACCGCGCGGACGACCCCCTAGCTTCACCATCTCTAACATCCTAGATTTGCACACGAGCTTTGCTTATGGTTGTACAAATTTTAAAAATTAAAATATTGAAACAGTTGGTTTGTAGAATTTCTAATTTTGTGCGTTTTTTGCATGTCGGTGTAAACAAGCACTAAGACTGAGTTTATTGGTGTTTTTTTTTATTTATTTATCCCCGTGTTGGTTCGGGTTCCTTTGTAGAATAGACCAACTGCCTTCCTGTGCCAGGCAGCACGTAAAAGGCGAGCATAGGCTTACCGTCACTAGCACCGTGACATCCTACTAGGTGGTAGAGTTTCGCGGCGACTCATCCGAATTGGTACCACCACCTTACCTATTCTTACCGCCATAACGTCGGAGGGTAAGGTAGCCGGTTAACTTACTTTTGCTCGAGGCCTAACATCCCGGCCTCTGGTTGGCAACGCACCATTACCACCTTTCCTGTCTCTAGGCGGCGTGAATTTCTTACCATCAGGAAATCCGTCTGCTTGTTTGCCTTCCAATGTTATAAAAAAAAAAAATTGCGTAAAAAAGTTTACCGGTTAAAATTTAAATTTTTTAAGACCGAAACATGGTTGTGGTGAGTATCGACGTTAAAAAGGTAAATGAATTGGCAGGCTTAGTTAGATTTTCATAAACATTGCGAACAAAGTAATTAATTTACTTATCTTTACGTTGTCTACTTACTGATAAAAATGCAGCTTTTTTTTAAAAAAAATCTTTGTGATTTTTTAATTTTGATAATCGGCATAAAAACCCAACATGAATTGCAGTGAAACATTTTAGTTTCGGTTTTTTTTTAATTCGAATTAATTAATTCTAAGTGCCTCTGTGGTCTTGATAGTCTGTCTCTGTTATAGTCTCTGTGATCTAGCGGTTCGGTGTTAGACTTAAATTTTTGAGGTCCCAGGATTGATCCTCGGGTTGGGCAACAAAAAAAAAAGAAGACGTGTATTTACATTTATTTACATTATTGAGTTATAATTTAGCGAACAAGCAGGCGGTTTCACTGATAATAAGATTCATTTCCACACTTGGAATACTTTATTGACGTAGACAATACACACTTGCATTGTCTACGTGAATAAAGTATTCTTACTTGTGCGCATTGACATTGTTATAAAACTACCACCAGATCGGAGTTATGGCCATATATTGAGGTAATCCGGTAAAAAAACTCAGAGGGTTTATCTCCTTTAAATTACTCTTAATAAATATTTCACAGTACACACTCTAATGTTATATCTTACAATTTCAATACGATAAATATCATACAACCGTCTCCGATAGACGTCACTAATGCGTTGCTATCTTGCACGCCACGTGTGGAGCCTTTGACGCTATGGCAGTAGGAATATTTAAGACAGTGCTACTAATCCAGCCAAGCTGCACAACCCTCCACCTCTTAATCATGGCAATATAAATTAAATTAATTATATTGAAACCCTGGTGCACATAAAAATTTCTTTTTTTTATGTTATAGGGAGGCAAACAAGCAGACACATTCCCTGATGATATGACATGATAGGTGAAGCAGTTGTAACAATCCGGGCGAGTCGCTGCAAAACTCTACCACCTAGTCAGATGTCACGGTGTTAGTGATGATAAGCCTATGCTCGCCTTTTACGAGCTGCCTGGCAAGAAAGGCAGATGGTCTATTCTGCAAAGGAGCCCGAACCAACACGGGGAAAAGTTCAGCGTCTTTTATTACAGTTTCACCCTTCCATTGGTGTGGACAGCCCTGGAGGACGTAATGTGATGTGGGCAAATGCGCCACGACGCCCCGCCGTGTCATTGTGACTTCACGCCGTGTCACGGCACGATGCCTTTGATACTCACTTTTGTTTCGCCTCGCCATTAATTATCTTGATTAGAACGTCGCACTCACCTTAATAATTACTACAATCTTCCATCTACATTCAAAATAACTTAATACGCATTAAATCATAAAATTCGTACAGTTTTAGTAAAGTTGGGTTGGTCTGGGACTCCAGTGTAGAATGCCTTTCGCCGAGGCATCTCACCTTTTTTGTAATACAAACTTTACATTTATGTTGTTAAGAATACTTATTTATATCAAGCTTGTTGTTAATTTTGATTGCAAACGATAAATAGTTCATTCTTTTATTCATTAAAAAACTTTGTGTAATTTAATCTACCTCACTCTCTCGCCGACTTACGGTCACTGGAAATAACATATCTACATATAGAGATAGGCTTAGATAAGTTTTGGCGCCATCGAGAGAAAAGATGATCGAAGTTTTTTCATAATTATTGACTTTCGTGTTAATATTGAGTGAAATTAGTCGATTTTTGTGGCATTTTGTACAATTTTGTTCAGTGAAAGTGCACAAATGAAATAATCGTGAAGAAATTAGCGTATCCTGTATTTCCTCGTTGCCGCCAAATCTCATTATATGAGCTTGTGTAATGAGGCCGCCGCATTACCCAAGAGTCTGACATGACTTACTGACGACTAATGACTGATGACTAATTATAATTTATACAAAATTTGATGCAAATTTCTACTTGACGAATAGCAAAATACTAACGTAAAGGCCAAAACTTAAAGAAAGAAGAAAGAGATAGGCTTACTAAAGTTTTTTGCTAAGACATTTTTATTAATTATTGCAAAATAACAGTAGTTTCCTAGTAACTTATTTAAAGTAATCATGTATCTATCTAATCTTTTATAGGTTATTATTGTTAATATTGGTATTTAATATTACCATTTACAAGTTTGCTTCTTCGTGTTTAAAACAACTATGATTATACAAAATGTTACTAAAATCATTTTTTATCTTAATTTTAAACCTCGTATCTTGTTTGTGTTTGTTTTACATTATTTAATAATTGCAATAATGTAGCGCGTTGCAGTTATATAAGTATAACCCACATTGAATTGTAGTCGTTGGAGTAATATTTCGTGATCATTCCACGCTCAACTGATTACAATTAATCATTATATAAGAACTGGTACATAAGGTCCCCTTGTGGTATATGTAATTAGCCCTAGTGTTTGTATTTAGTGCAGATGAGATAGAAATATGAAATTAGGTTCACAAAACTTTTCTAGATCTTAACCCGATAATTTATTAGTTTCTAAATGACGGTCAAACTTCAGAACTGATTTTTGTAGCACTATTTAAAATAGATTTAAAATTTGAAATGAATCTTGGTTCCAATGACACTATAATAATACATTAACAATGAGGCTAATCAAATGGTCAGTCAAATGTTTTAATTGCTTTCTTTTATCTACATTTTCTTTTTTTTAACTTCTTCCGCGCATCTTTTTTAAGTCCCTAAGTGAACTACAAATCTGGAAACATACTATCGGACACGGCCGAAAGCCACGCATTATAGGCTATCTAGATAGTGAATTTCATATTTTTAAACAAAGAAACACTTGTACTGTTTTACGCATCACTTATAATTTATTACTTTTTAAAATGCCTACCTGTTTCGCTTTTACCGCATCATCAGGGCTAAAACTTAAATTATAAGTACATACATACATACATATCTTCACGCCAAGTCCCTTACGGGGTAGGCAGAGAGTATCGAGTGCCAGACCTCACGATCCTGACAAACCTGTCTTGCTTCCTTCACATTCATTACCCTTTTCATACAAACACGCCGGTTTCGGAGACTCTTGACACCACCCTCGGATAATATCCGATTGATCTGATCGTGAAATGTCAGCCTTGGTCTCCCCAGGTACCTACATCCATCCACATTCGCATTGTATATCTGCTTTGTCAATCTTTCATCTGTCATTCTTTCCACATGCCCGAACCAGCGGAGCATGCCCTTTCGCATTTTAACACCAACACTTTCTTTCGATCCCACTCTTTCTCGGATCTCACTGTTACGAATACGGTCAGCGAGCGTTACACCACAGATTTTCCGTAGTGCTCTCATTTCGACCGCATTTATCCTACTTTCATGATCTTTCTGACATACCCAACTCTCGCTTCCATACAATAACGTTGGGTTATCCCAGCGTTATTGTATGGAAGCGAGAGTTATGCAACACAGAATTATGCAAAGCGAGTCTAGCTTTTTGACTCAAAACCTCGCTTTGGAATAGCTCACTCAACGCTCCATTCACACTATTCCCTGCACTCACTCTCTTCTCTACATCCGCGGTGTACCTTCCGTCCCTGCTAAAAGCACAACCAAGATATACAATTTCATTCACTTGTTCCAGCACTACATCATCAACCATAAATTATAAGTTATAAGTAACCATAAGTAACCATAAATTATAAGTAATACGTAAAACAGTACAAGTGTTTATTTGTTTAAAAATATGAATATTTGGAAGTTTAACCAAGCGCCGACGATGGAAAAAAATCAAATATAGATAGTGAAAGTACACTGAGCCTTGAAAATACGGATACAGTTTGTCGCGGACGTGACCTTGAACGTTCGGACGTCCGAAAGATATCTGGCGGGTTGGATGTTTATGTCACCCGAAAGCGTCCGCGGACGGTATGTACCCATAATATATCCGTCGCGGCTTACAAAGCCATGTCCCTAAGCCGCGGCTGATAAAAGCTTAGATAAATTATTGAAGAAGTAGTTAGATTAAAAATAAAATCTATTTTCGTTAGTTCGAGGCTAGCTGTAGGCCAAGCCGTTAGGCTAGGAGGCCAATTCGCTGGTTGGACTGTTAGTAAAAACTTTAGATTTTTATATTCCACATGGATTTTCTAATAGGCAAGAAATGCGTGCTTCTACAAAGTATTTAACAAAATTTAAGTTTTACTTAAATATTAGCAAAGAAATGACACCATAAACGAATTTTCGGTATTCTCATCTCGTGTTTGTACAGGTCCTTGTGTAGAATAGACTGTATACCTTCATTTCAGGCAGTTCGTAAGAAGCAAACATTACTTTTGTTAGAGGGCTAACATCCCGGCCTCAGGTTGGCAACACACTATTACCACCTTTGGTGTCACTAGGCGGCGTGAATTTTTTCCCATCAGGAAATCCGTCTGCTTCTTTGTCTTCCATTATTATAAAAAAATTACAAAACGATTTTATGAAACGCTGCTTTAAGTTACAGTACCTGGGTGCCCGAGCTTTGCTCGGTATTTTTTTAGCAAACACTCATTGACATCGTGTCACTTAACAATGCCATCTGCTAGAACAACTTTATAGCTCACAAAAATAGTATTATCATCATTCGCCAATAGATTCAGGAAGAGTCATATTTTTCAGTTTAAACACGAATAAAATGGCATTTTCTAGATCTAGATCGATTTATCGGCCCCGAAATCCTCTAACTAAATTTCATGAAAATCGTTAGAGCCGATTCCGAGATTGCAATCTATATTAATAATTTCGTCAAGGGGTACGGTAGACTCGATTGAAACCTTACCTGAATAATATAACATAAAAAAAATAATGATTTTGAGTCGACAACATATATTCGAAAAATTCGGATTGTCGAGTATTTTGTTTAATTCTATGTTAAATTCTAATGTGTTGACAGACAAATCACAGTCGCTATCTTGGTTAGTTAATAAATGTTCCGTTTTATGATGTGTAATAGAGAATATTCCTTTATAATCTCTGCTAAATTCTCGGATAAGTACTCATTGCAATTTGTTTTGTTAATTTATGTTACTTTACTTTAAACGTTGATTTAAAAAAAAGCTTTGGCAGTTTTTGTTTACTATATTAAACACAATGAATGAAGCTATACGAAGCTATGTCTTGCTGACCTTTAATATTCCTTGAAAACCGGTGATTAGAGAAATATCTATCTACATTTTGCATCTAAATGTATATTGTGCCACATTTTACCCGAGCTTAGCCGGGTTCTTATCTAGTTAATTATATTAATAATTGACCGCCTCGTTGGTCGAGTGGCTAACGTACATATATATAATTTGCTTACTTTGGGGTTAGATTCAATTCGTGTGATTTGTCCAGGGATATTTATTTATTTATTTATTATTTATATATTTATATATATACAAGAATTGCTCATTTAAAGATATAAGATATATATATTATTATATCGCAGAAACAAGCGCGTTTATCTTTTTATTTTGATCGTGTTTAACATCCCGGTCTCAAGACAGTGACACGTTTATATCATGTATGGTGCTCACGGTTGTCTCTTACCATCAGGAGACCATTGTGCTCGTTCGCCGGCTTATGTCAATTTTTTGGTGCTTGTCACACTTAGTAAGTACGAGGGTCAAACTGAAAATTCTTAGAAAATCAAAAACTAAGCATTTTAGCAAGTTATTAGTGTTATTATAACTTTTCAAAATAGCGTACATTTACATCAATACATCGCTGCATTCGATGGAACCATTGAGAAAAGCACCTTGCCCACTCGGCCTTAGGGGTCCATAAAATGTTTTCCTCGAAGTTTTTCTTTTATTTTCGGGAATAAATAAAAATCGCAGGGTGCGAGGTCGGGGCTGCTATACGGCGGGTGACCCAGTAATTCCACGTCTGAGGTCGCCAAATAGTCGATCGTTTGCCTGGCGGTGTGCGACGAGGCATTGTCGTGATAAAAGGAGGATCCTGCTGCGAGGTCGTTTCTCTCGAACTTTTTCCAAGACAAGTGGCAAACAGTTGTTAGTGTACCACTCTGCATTAACCGTTTTCTGATCCTCTAAGACAACTGTCACGTAATGACTTGTCTTTCTGAAGAACGAGGCCACCATCTTTTTTCCAACACTTCGACCTCTCTTCACTTTAGTTGGCAACTCTTCGGAAGGAAACACCCACTGAGCAGACTGTTTTTTGGTTTCCGGATCATAACAGTAAATCCAGCTTTCGTCACCCGTTAGTATGTCGAACACAGCATTTGAGTCACCGCCATTAAATTTTTGGATCATTTCTCGGCACCAATCAACACGGCGGAGTTTTTGAGCCTCGGTCAAATTATGCGGTATCCAGCGGGCACAAAGCTTCCTGACCGCTAAATGTTCATGGAGGATTTTGTGCACTTGACTCATGCCTATGCCTAGACTTGTCCGAATCTGCTGATAGGTCACTCTTTTGTCAGTCTCTATCATACGCCGCACAACACTGATATTGTCTTCAGTCGTCGCTGTAGAAGGCCGTCCCTCACGCAAATCATCGGTGAGATTAGTTCGACCACGTTTGAATTCATTAAAACAGTTGTAAACTGTGGCACGAGATGGGGCTTCATCGTGAAAAGCCAATCGAAGTCTATCATAACTTTCTTGTTGACTTATATGACATCGAAAGTCATAAAAAATAATTGCACGAAAATTTTCTCGGCTTAAATTCATTCTGACGTGCACAGACATTTTTCAATTTGCCGCCAAATCGTAAAACAAATGACAAATGAATGAAATGTATACTCAATATTATTGGTAAAGAGTTCTATTTTCAAAATTTAAACTTATTTTTTTAATGTAATGCTTTTAAGTTGCCAGTTCTAAAAACTTTCAGTTTGGCCCTCGTATCTTCACGCCTATATATACGCAAACGCCATCGTAGGTAGCCAAAGGCACCACCAGGGCACCCACGATTAGCGGAAGACACTAGGACCCACAATGTGATAGGCAAGCCTATCGCCAACCGAGCACAAATCCAATCCCGAGCAACATTTTTTATTAGAAAATTAGAAAAAAAACAATGTTTTATTTTTCTTGCCCAACCAGGGAGTCGGTGAAGAATGAAGTCAAGTCCAATACCGGAACTGCTAGACCACAGAGGCGATGTAGATATATTTATCATGGTGTAAGTAATGCTGGTGGGCACTTGTCTGTCTACCACCATTTCGTGAAACTTCTTCATGGTATCTGAATCTACCATGGAGAAAGTTCTATAATAATGATCGTCATAGTCAGTTTTGTTAGAAATCCACACAGACTTAAGTTTACATAAAACGATAATACGTAACCCGCACAAAATGGTCGGTGTTCGGGTAATGTCTCGTGACCATACCACGCTCACTGGTTCCAACATAGT
The DNA here is from genome assembly GCA_002245505.1 of Calephelis nemesis. Taxonomy (NCBI): domain Eukaryota; kingdom Metazoa; phylum Arthropoda; class Insecta; order Lepidoptera; family Riodinidae; genus Calephelis; species Calephelis nemesis. The sequence goes on from NJDD01002431.1 coordinate 216,608, forward strand.
TAATTATTCCCATATAAGAACTGATATATAAGGTCCCCTCTTCCATATTGTATTAGTTAATTGTGTTTGAAGTTTGCGTTTAGTATGGGTGCAATTAGAGTACTTTTTCGTTGAATATGAGCGTGTTTAAATTTGATTTTCTTTTAAAATTCGGACAGTTGTTGTTTACCTAAACAAACTAAACTCTATCTAGTCTCAATTTTTTTAATAGGTATGTTTTTATTTTAAGAAATTATCAGTTTATGAGTATAGTACAAAATATGCTGTTGGAACATATATTTGAGAATATAAAATACATTTTAAATGCTATGTCTCAGTTTAGCAATTCAAACAATAAAAAACAAACAATAACATAATTACCAAATTATGTAAATTGAACTTTTGACGTTAACAAAAAATATCATCGTTGACCAATTAATAGATTTTATTTAGACCCACTAAGTGAATAAATAATCATTAAAATTAAATGTTTTGTTACTAACAGAAGTAGTAATCGATGTAAAATCCGAAAAAAAAATACCTGGTGTTTAGAACCTTTTTTCTAAAAATCAAAGTCTATCAGTAAAGTATTATGTAATTTCAGTTGGATACTCATGTTGTGATATTTAAAATTAACTGAAAATTATTTATTTCTAGAGTTTGTATGCTAAAATGTATTTCAAAATATTTAACCCTGTACTTGTATTTAATATTCAAATATTATAATTATAACAACTTTTTTCAATGTAGTTAAATTTAAGCCTATCTGCCATTTATTACCGACCAACCAACCTCGACATTCAGTAAAGGAAACGGTGAAGAAGTTTCTTTCAAAAAAAAACGAAGATCCCTTAAATTCAGCTAATAATTATAAGAAATAGTTTATTGTTTATGTTTTACTGCAAAAAAATCATTACGAAAAATGTGCCTTCTCATACTCGGAAAACAAAATATTTTTTTACTCATCAAAACTATATATTTACTACGGTATGTATATGTCGTGGCCGCATCGTAGAATTGCCCATTTCATTTAATGATCGGCCATTTAATGAAATGGGCATTGGCCATATCATGATGTGCCCAGGCCAGATTAATGACAAGAAATCGTTTGACGATATAGCCAGCTAGACGCACTGCTATTTCATGAAATAATCAATCTTAATCGATCATATCCTGGGATTTTTTCATAGATTACCGGTAGAGGCGCTGTAAGCGCTTTGTTTGTGTCAAGTTGGCGGTCCCTTGTAAGCGAAGACGTATTTTCTCAAAACAAAAAAGCGAATAATTCGTTATTAAACGTGGAAGAAAGTGATAATAAAAACGTATTTGATGAAAAAGTATTAAAGTATTATGCAAGTCATGTAAGTTCCGAGAAAAATGTGAAAAAACCGTTTAGTGTGGAACGTATTTCACAAGTTAATAATATTTTACATTATATTACATTTTTATGCACTAATACTATAGACTAATCTCCGAAAATGAGATTCAGGTTCCTAAAACTATTTTTCTCAAAGTTTACTTTTTAAAAGATAGACAATTCTAAGTGGAAAAACGTATGCCATTTACCTTCTACAGTCAAATTAAAAACATTTAAAAATAAAAAGTCCAACACGTTAATACCTATGTGACAATACTTACAATGACTACTAAAAATACAAAAAATAAATAAAGAGAGATATTGCATATTTTCAAAAACCGCAAATACGACTGTCATTTATACAAATAATACTTTATATATATATATATATATGAAATTAAAAGTTATTTTTTGATGCTGGGAAATTATAGTGTTAGTTGGGGCCTTTCATATGATTGCTACTACGTAACCCTCGAAGGGTGGTTAAAATAATTTAAAGGCAATAAAACTGCAAAAATCGACTTTAATTTCATAGGCACGTAGCGATCTGACAATTATTTTTTCGAAAAGTAACCTATATGTCATAATTCATAAGTGATGCTATACACATTTGAAGACAATCGAGTAAGTGATTTGTTAGCTTTACTTAAAGGCACAATGCATATTTTTTTATATCTGACTATGTCACGAACTATTTTTACAACAAACAAAAAAAAAAGAAATCTGTCAAAAACTGTTCATTACTGCCCGGGTAATTGAGTAAAAAACATACAAAAAAGCCTAAAAGATAACGTCCAATTTTGGAGGCGGTTAATAAAATTATACCTACTAGGTTGTTACCTATGCAAGAAGTTTTATCCAACAATGTATCTTCAAAGTCAGAAAAGCACCATAGACTATTAAAGACTGATAGGATCATTTACAACGCATCAATAAAAACAAAATAAAGACATAAACAGCGCATCTCCTGTGGCTAACCTAATGATAGCATTTACTTTGATACATTAAACAAATAAATAAAACGAGGCGTTATGTTTGTAACAGGTGGAATGTCGGTTTTTTGTTAAGCCAGTTGGTTTATTATGGGATTGTATAAGCAATTAACGGATAACTGCGCAACCTGCTGTTTTAAGACAGATTCTTAATTGTGGTAATCCTTTTCTTTTCAACTATTATATTCTTAAAAATACTATGAATGAATCCACCCACGCTGTATGTTGCATTGTAATTACAAGCAATATGAAAATGTTTCAATTAACGTAAATAATGAAACAGCAAAAATGACTTCAGTTTAATTTCCAAGTCATCTAAATGAGTACATAAAAATGTGGCTTACACCTTTCGTAAAAAGGACCATCAAAATCCACTCGCGTAATCGCGAAACAAACATACAAAAAAATTGATTGAGTTGATAACCTTTTACTTTTTTGAGACGATAAAATCACCTGTGTGGTGTAGCGGTTCAGGCGTTAGACTTAAATGCATGAGGTCCCGGGTTCGATTCCTGGGTCGGGCAACAGAAAGAAAGTTTGGTTCAATTTTCTAATAAAAAAATGTTGCACGGGATTGGATATGTGCCCGGTTGGCTTGCCACCTATCACATTGTGGGGCTTAGTGTCTTCGGCTAATCGTGGGATTGCCTCTGCCTACCTTTTTCGGGATATGGCCATAAAGACAATTCGTGATTTATTTCTAAAAAGGAAAGTCTTCCTTGTTCCTACCATCTGGCTACTGTTTTTATCATGTTTGTCCGGGTCTGATGAGTATAATAGACCATCTGCATCTGCCAGGCAGCACGTAAGAGCCGGCACTGGTCAAAATCTAGATCCATACCCACAAGACCGCTAGTGGTAGAGTGGTGTGCAGCAACTTGCCCGGGTAGGAATCCTCCGCCTTACCTATTCCTGGCGCCGAAATGACTTTGTCATGCTCCGGCTTGGAGGGTAAGGTTGTCGTTAGACTTGCACAATAAGCTTAACATCTTGGCTGCTGGACAGTAACGCATCTGTAACATCTATGGAGTCAATAGGTCACTATTGACTCTTACTATCAGGAGAGCCTCGTGCTTTTCGCTGACCCATCATACAAAAAAACAAAAGCTCAACCAAGGCGAATTTCACTTTATTTCACAATAACGCCGTGACTAAACTTGGTTGTAGAATTTGGTGGTGACTTTTACAAATTTCTACCAACGCCTTAATTAGTAGTGCCATCAAAACTTCAGAGTTCGTCTATGTCATGTTCCGATATAGAAAGTTGATATACCGATTAACTAAACAACAAAGAGCTAAACATTTCAATTTCAGTTTGACAATGCACCTTTACTAATTTGGTCTTTATAGTCGGCTAGTATTTCTTACCCTTAAGAAATCTGCCTGTTTTTTTTTGGTTTTTCAATACCATAAAAAAGTTTATAAGGCTGTATTTAATAAGTTTAGCTATAACGATATACGTTTGAGGAGTTCGGTATCATTCACCGTATAGAAAACGATGTCGCGGCACGCCGACACCGTACCGCGCTGAATCATGACTAGATTATAGTCTAAGAGACAGCATTTTTTATGCAATAGATATCTAAACATCTAGACTGATATCTTGACGATAAGAAAAACATTACGCTTGTTAATATAACAACGTCAAAGGAGTTAAAGCTACATTGTGAATCTGTGATTATGGTGTAATTTTCTTCATTATTCTACTCTCCAAATTCCAATAAAAGGATACTGGGAAGCGACAAGTTTATAGCAGTACGAATATTTGAGGTTATAGAACCAATCTAGGTAATTATTTGCAGGAGTCTATCACTAAGTCTGACTGCACGAAAAAAAATAATAAACAATTTTAACTATTAAATGAACTTTACTGATGATATTAATCGAAAACATGTATGCATGTTTCATTATAATGTCAAAACACCTGAAAAACCAATTATTGTCAATATTAACATAGTCCTTGGAACATGCATACACTAGTTTTTATATATTTTATGAAATATAATTTACTGAATAATTTGACTCTCTCTTAATCGTAAAGTAGCTGAATTTGAAGGTACATATATATAATATATGTATTTCCTACATAAAATAAATACTTTAAACATAGAAAGACAATAATTTTCATTTTGTTTATAAAGGGTGTACAATGTGCAACCGCTGGCGAGAGTCTTTTCACAATAATTTGCCAATTCAGACTAACCTCAAATTAATAGTGAATTGTTAAACCCGCTGTCAAAGAAAACCTTGTTGCTGATTTGTTTTTTGCTTCTCCCCTCTGATAAAACACCCTTTATTATAGCTCATATAATTAAATAAATCTGTTTATTTTAAAGTAGACTAAAAATTTGAAACAATAAAATTGAGTAAATTTGAAATTATGTAAATAAGTAAGATTAGGTGTTATTTATATTTAAATGATTTATATTTATATGACCGTAACTAATGGAGCTCTTTGGGGGAGGCCTATATCCAGCTGTGGACGTCATCCGTTGGTGATATTTGTATGTTGTGTATTATGAAGTTTACTTTTTAACCTTAAATATTAGAAAGAATTATCTAAACAATTCTTACGTATATTCAAAACACATAGATATTTAAATCAAACGTATATAATATATCAGGTCGCGCAATAACCTATCATCAGATGACGATAATAAAAATGCAACAGTCTCCTAGTCTATAATGTTGCAGACTCAGCGTGTGATCCTATCAGTGGCGTCAATTGCGCGTGCCAAATGCCACTTCCTCCCCTACCCTCCCTCCCTTCTCCCGAGAGGAAACAAACGTCTTATCTGCTGAACACGAGCCGTGATTGAATGTTTCCGCTGATCGCGAGAAACTGATAATCTTTAGGTAAATAGGCTTCTGTGGTGGTTAACTATTAACAGTTAATTAAATAACAAATATACTAATTATTTGCCAACAATATTAAAATTCATATAATAATTAAACATAAATAAATTTCATTAAAATTTATTATTGGAACTGAACAACAATACATTTTATTAATATTTAGACGACCAAGTGACCTTCGTGCCACCAGACATTGATAACGAATACCAATTTTAAGTATCTTCACGCCCGTATCCCCGAAATGGTAGGCAGAGGCACAACCAGGGCACCCACGACTAGCCGAAGATACTAAGTCCCACAATGTGATGATGGCAAGCCTATCGCCAACCGGGCACATTTCCAATCCCGAGCAACATTTTTTTTTCATTAGAAAATTGGAAAAACCCAATTTTCTTTTTGTTGCCCGACCCGGGATTCGAACCCGGGACCTCATGCAGTCAAGTCCAACAACTGAACCGCTAGACCACAGAGGCGACCAATAAAATAAAATACCAATTTTAGGAGGGAAATTAAAGTACTACTTTCAAATTTGTTGGTCCTCAGGTCCGCAGAGTAGAATAGACCATCTGTCTTACTGCGTGTGTAGTAGTATACATTATGCAATTCTACCGGCTACCCTAATCTCCGGTCCAGAACATGATACTGTCATTATGGCGGCAGGAATGGAATAGTTGAGGTGGGATCCGGACCAAAAAGGTAAGAAACAGAAGGAAAGACGAATTAATAATGTTCTCATTTTTTTAAAGTGGTAAACATAGATTAGATTTAATAAGAAAATAAAGAATTTTAACAACAACATTAATTTTTGTAAGAATGAATTTTATATTAATGTAATTAACAAAACTCGTTTTAAGCCGAATCCTTTTAGATCTAAACGGCATGTACTCGTAGCATGATAATATCGTATTATTGACTTGAAAGTGAAAAAAAAAATTACACTCGTTTCCCCTAAGTTGTAGGCAAAGGGTTGTACCACTCGTTGTTTTTTTAACCTACAACCGGGTTTTATCCAATTTCGGGCAACGATATATTTATTAGAAAACTAAAAATATCAATAAGATAGCTCGGGAATCGAACTTAAGCAATGTTAACACTATACCACTAAACCACAGAGATGACTAGGTAGAGTCAAATTACATTTTCCATGGTTGGTATCCTTACCAAGCTCGTAAGGGACGAAAAATAATTTGTTAGTAGAGTTTTTATAGAATTGTCTGGTTTACTGCCACTGCCTCACGTATTCTTGCCATGATAACACCACTCGCTAATGTGGTGTTCCATTTGTAAAGTAGCCAGTACACTTATGAAAATAAACTTATGCATAGGCCTCGTTTTACTAATATATGAACATTCCTAGTTTGTAGAGCTGGTAACTGGTCCGGTTTGGTTTTAACTCCTCTCCTATTCCTGCCGCTACAATATTATTGTTTGTTACTGTTGTGTTCTTGTTCCTAGTGTTATTTATATGGTAAACTTTTTTAGGTTAGAGGTTTAACAACGCAATCTTAGGATTGGTAATGTGCCATTAGTGTCTAGAGGTGATCGGTACTTCATACCTACAGGAAATTCTGCTTTTTTGTCTTAAAATGTCATAAAGATAAATGACAATCTTTTTAAAAATAAATGATCTTTGGTTAAAATAAAAAATAAAGACAAAATACCCCATAGAATTTTTTTAAATTGGTATAGTTAAAAATATTTTTATTACACGTTTTGTCAGATATAACTTTTTGTTAGAGTTACTAGTTTTTGGTTTTTATAATATTTTTATAACAGTTTGCAGACATGTGACAATGCTTTACAAAAAGTAAACATTTTTAAACTATCTCCCACAATCCAAAAGCACATTTTATTAACAATTCCAGATACATAATGCTGTTTTCTTTAATGGATTCTGTACCTGAATATGTTGTTTTATATGGTTAGAGCG
>NJDD01002431.1:227687-380086 GCA_002245505.1 Calephelis nemesis
GATCTCTCTTGCGAGAAAAACCACTAGGTTGGCAACACTTTAGTCATTCCAAAAAAAAAACTTTATCCTTGTCAAATTCAATGTCATTTGGAATACTTCTTGGCACAGCATTTACATGGGTTCCGACGAATTAGCAAAATAAAGGCTTGTTCTACGACTGCCTTTCAATCTAACTCTTTCTCGGATCTTACTATAACATTGAAGTCCCAAATCAAATATTTGTAATTGAATTTATCATAAACATTGTTAATTTCAATTGATAACTAACTTGGCAGAAGCTTTAAAAATATTTCTGAAATATAAGTATCTGATTAATTTTTTTTCGGAATGGAAAAAATGATTGTATGAATTAGCAATAATGTCCGATATCCGTACGTCCGGTGCCGATGTACTTTTAATAAATGTCCGGTTGAGTGACTCGGTGTGTTGCATAAGAGTGATATGCACGTTAATCTGTCAGAGTGACGAAGGTTGCGATGGCAGGACGCGTGCCGGAACACACTCATTTAAACATTTTTTGCCTTTTGTAGGTGTTGATGAAATGTGTTTAAATATTTTAAAAGAGAATTTTTTGCTCTCTGTACCTATGTTACTTTTCTTGTGTATAAACGAATTCAAACTGTAACGATTTGAATCTTTTAGTATTTATTCTTGATTTTTCTGATTGGATAGGAGACAATGGTGAGTCTAGAAGCACTGAGACTTCACAAGCAGTTAAGTGTCCTGGGGGTTGTGATAGAATAGGCACACTGGTCACTGTCCTCCTTAAGACGGAGAAATGGACTCCGTAAGGTTTTCATCAAAGTATAATCTCCTCGTAATATCCAAGAGGATACCTATAGTTATAAGGTTTCTCCGCGTTTTACCAGCTAGACATTTTTCATAATCAATGATCTACTTCACGTATTTTGCATAACATATCCAACAAAATAAAAATAATCACAATGTCTTAATCATAGATTTAGGATTTAGGATGTGTCTTAATACATATCTTTTACAACTTAAATAAATGAAATGAAACTGCTAAAATCGACTTTACTTTTCTTTGAAAATATAATGTCACTCTAAAATTTGTACAAAATCTTATTCAAATTTAAAGACCGAAGCGCCAGCTCTTAAAACACTATATCTGATTTTGAAAAAATTGCCCTCTTTCACTGGGTGTATGACCATATCTTGTCAGTTTTTCTCAAACTTTTCAAGTATGATTAATGGTTGGATAACTAACAAATAAACATTCCTACAATCTTTGGGATTTATAGTTAGGTTAATAAAATTTAGATAAACAAGAAGTAAGATAATATTTATTCTTTTACGAAGGCCAACTAGGAGACAGATTTCCTTAATAAAAACCGTTACACACAGACTCATGATACACGGACTCATAAAACTTAGAACCATGATATAAAGATCCGATACACAGACCCATGATATAAAGACCTGATACACAGACCCATATACACAGATCTATATATAGGCCCAAGAAGCATTGAGCTATGAAGCTACATAGACGCATGATTTTAATAATAAACCGGCCACAAATGTACCCACTAAATTTAGAAGATAGAAGAAAAACCGTGAGGTTCGCAACACATTAGTCATTGTCAAAAAAAATCCCTTCGAAGGACTTAATCCTCCAACTCTTACAGGGTACTCTACCCATAAACATACCTTTTAATATTATAAATACAACAGTGAATATGCTTGATTGTACTTCTTTTACTTTGGAAAATAGCTATGTTTATGACATTCTAGGCGATTGTTAATATGCCTTACAACAAACGTAACTTTGGAGGAATTCCATGTTTCGATTATTATTAAATTTGGAGCTACTTAAACGTACTGTCCAAATGGATGTAAGTTAAAAACCGCCTGAAACCCCAATTATGATATAATTTATAACTGTAAACAGGACTGGAGAATATCGTAGACTAATTTTTATTGCGATATTTCTACTGATTTGCGCGGAGAGCTAAATTAATATTATATATTAATATATATACATAGCCGCAGGTAGTAACTCATATTCTAGTGATTTAAATAATTAGTAGAGTTCGCCACTAGTGGGCGATGGGGTCGTCAAATCACCAAATATTTCAGATTACTATTTATTATTATTATTAAGTACTACTTCCAGATTTTTATTGACATAGAAACAACAATAATAGTCCATCCATAATCATAGCTTTTGTCATTCTAGCCTCATAAGTGGTAATTAGCTTTGAGAATTCTTCAAGCAGAAATATAGGCGAGAGATTTTTTACTCGGAATATATTCGCTTACATTAGCTGACCATTTTTTGGTCCATTGTTAACCAGAAGTATCAGTTTTCGTGACATTTCAATACTCGTCAATCAAAAAGCAAATCTCGAACAGATGTTTGTTCAATGCATTCATAAAATTATCGCAACAAAATCTAAATCCATGCACCATGGCTAATTATATCCACCATGTAATGGTATGTCAGAGGTTTTATTGTTCGATGAGAACTCTTTGTGTATTACTGACCTAGTTTTGGGGATATTTGGCAAAAGGTTTCTCAAGTTATCACGCTTTTTGGGTTTCAATTGAAGTTATATTTTTTGTATCAATATTAGTAAGGTTTTGTGTTGGCATCATTTTCGTTTTGGTGTTGTATTTTAATAAATATTTTTATGAAAGATTGTTATTTTAAAAGATTAGACTCTGTGATCTAGCGTTGGCATTGACTGCATGGCTGTCCGGGTTCGAATTCAGGTTTTTTTTCCTAAATTGTATTTTTCCGACCTCGGTTAAAAAATGTCAACTTTGTCATACTGTGTTGTGTCGTTACTCGTTATCAAGATGGCCACTTTCTGGCTATCCAAGGTAAAAAAAGCATAAACCCCTTGAAAAATCTGCGATCTGAGACTTTTCTTATTTTCGTGCTCGTTGGATGTATACTTTTTTCAATATTCTAATAAAGCAATGTTACCCGGTATTATTAGCATAAGTATGTCACTTATTATATTTTAGAACTAATTATCTTCGGTTAGTCGTGAGTGAACCATTTGTAACTCTGCCTACCTTTTCGCTGATGAGGGCGATAGTTTTTGTACGGTAGCGAACGAGCAGGGTATCTCTTCTAATTCTAGAAGACAATGATTTCTTATTGACACCGTCCCCAACCGTAGAAGACCCCGCCACGTGTTATCGGATCCTCCGGACCCAATAACCGCGGCGAACGCACTACTTCCTCCACCTCCAAACCGGAACACGACAAACTCACATCACAACAACATCACACGACACCGTCGCCTCCGGTCTCGGCGACGGAGACCTCTCTTGCGCCCGGCGCCTAACGCCGGGCAACGAGCCGCCAATATTCCTCCTTCCAATCCACCCAGTAACCAGAACGCAGCACCAAGTCGAGGTACGGTCTCCCGGGAGACAACCCTTGGTGCTGGCGTTGTAGGTAACAGCCCCATGCATTTAAATAATGATGTCTCGGGCTGAGCACTCTGCTCGGCCCACAAAGCTCGGTGAAGTTGCATAAAATCGCGAGATTAGCAACAATTTAGTCATTCAAAAAAAAAAAAAAAATGACACCGTAGATGTCATTGGTGTGTATAGGCTATTATAACCAGGTTTTAGGAAACCTTTGCAAATCCAGCCACTCCAACACGGAACATGACAATGACTACCATTATTTGATAATATGATGACGGGAATAGTTTAGGGGATAGTGCCAATCCAATCATGCTACTTAGCGCTCTACCACCTAGTAAGTTTGTCCGAGATTGACTTTTAAACTGCCTAACCAATTTTAATCAAATTTGCTCACCGTGTGCATATACCCATAATCCTGAAGGGGTAGTCAGAGACACAACCTGGTCACAAGGCCCAGATTAGACCGATACGGGGATTTTTATATGCCCACTGTAAAATGTCTACAAATAATTTTAATGATGATTGGTAACATATGAAATGAAAATGTATTATATACATTGCCGTATTCAGTTTAAAACAAAAGCGTTATTATAAAGAGTAATAAAGAGGTGCACCACGAATAGTGATATATACCTAGTACACGAATGTATAGTGACAAAGACGTTAGTTGGTCGTATTTTTTAATTAGATTTAACATTTAAATGTTTTTATATATACAAACATTTCCATTGTCACATGTATAAAACGAGTATGTATGTAATAGGTAGGCACATTTCCGTATTCAGCTTAAAACAAAAGCGATATTCGACTGAGTAATAAAGAGGAGCACCACGAATATAACCAAATTATCATATTAGGTATGTATAGTTAGTCGTATCTTTTAATAAGATTTAAAATTTCAATGTGTTGAATTATATCCCAACTAAATATATTCAAACATTTCCATTGTCACATATATAAAACAAATATGTATGTAATATTCGACTAAGTAATAAGAGGATCACCACGAATTTAAATAAATTACCGCTATAGGTTTAAAGATACAAAAACGTTCGTTAGTCATATTTTTGACTAAGATTTTGCTTTTAAATGAATTGATTAATTATCCAATTGTTAAGTATATATAAACACTTCTATTGGCACATACATGTTAAGTACCTATACGCAAACATTTTCATTGTCACATTTATGAAACGTATATGTATGTTATACATTACCGTATTCAGTTTAAAACGAAAGCGTTATTCGTCAGAGTAATAAAGAGGAGCACCACGAATATAACCAAATTACCGCTATAGGTACATAGAGTGACGCCGACGTTCATTAGCCGTGTTTGTACAAGGCTTTTGCCGGCAAATGAATAGATTTATACCCCGGCTATTAAATCAACGGCCGGCCCGCAAACACACGCCTACTGTCTGTGTTTGCCGAGGTGCCCTCTAATTGTAAATCTAAACGTAGCTATTTATTATAAATTGTTTATTACATAGCAGATGCTTGCGGTTTCGAATGCGTTTTTATTATAAAAGTAAACAATCTTTGACCAACCGCTTTCTTATCAGAAACTAAAAAGCAAGTTTCAGTTTCTGCAAATAGAAATCTTGATACATCTAGTCCGATTTGTAACCCCATCTATTCCTGATAACGTAAGGTCAGTCAGTGATCGCCACTGTCGTGTTTTTGGTTTAAGGGATAGAATAAAAAATAGTATCTTCACGCCCATATTCCCGAACTGGTAGGCAGGGGCACAACCAGGGCACCTACGACTAGCCGAAGACACTAAGGCCCACAATGTGATAGATGGCAAGCCAATCGCCAACCGGGCACATATCCAATTCCGAGCAACATTTTTTTATTAGAAAGTGGGAAATACCTTAGTTTCTTTTTGTTGTTCGATGTAGATAGGATAGAATATAAAATTAAATTAAAAATGGTAATGCGTAAGCATCTTAAGCATAATCACCTGTGTGGTCTAGTGTCAGCGTTAACTACATTAATTAGTAATTTCTTTTTACAATTTTCAAATATAACAACGTTCGCGTCACCTAGGACGGGACAAGTGGCTGATTGGCGGTATGATTGTCACCTATCACAATATGGGACTTACTCGTAAGCAGTACCTTCGGCGTTGAGCCTTTTTCTAACTTTTCAAGTTTGCAGAAATACTTATAATTACATACATTTAAACAAGTAAATTATGTAAAACTTACAATATATTAAATACTCTTTTATAGTATGACAAAGTTGAACCGTACGTTGTAACCGTAAGCAAGTAAACTAACTACCTCCTACCTGATGTTTGTCATCCTAGATTCAGGTTGGCAACGCACCACTAATTCTGTTGGTATTTTTACAAACAAGCAGAGGCGAGCAAGCACGGCGATATAAAAAGGTGGTATCAATATGGTATCAAACTTGAAGCAGCTCTCATTGCGAAGCATCCACACTCCTTTTTTTTATTTTTACAAAAAAATATTGCATCATTAGCAGCATCTATAAGTGACGTCATAGTTACAGTGATTATTATCGGCCATTGAAAAAACGTCCATGTGTGAAACACACATTTATATAATATAATGTATACACGATGTAGATGTGTGAGTATTCTCACTGGTGCTCGACGTTGTAATTCACCGATAAATGCATACAAAAGAGTTTCGTTACGGACACAGCCTTCTGTAGAGAAGCCATGTTTTAAAATAATATAAATTTATTTAATTTTGATAAAATTTTGATATAATAAATTATGACATAGCGGATACAGGGTCATTTCGCTGTAATTGCTTCTGGGGTTCGTCACAAGTCTAAAAGCTACGGTAATAATCTCCAGCACGGAAAGACAAGCGCTGTTGATAAAGCCGGTGAAATATATTTATATTTCACATTTGTATATAGTACATGTTATATTTTCTCAAATGAATCGCCTTCATTTTTTGGTTTTAAAGGGTGTTGGTAGGTCATTATTTTTAAAAAAACAAACAAGCAGATGTAAGTTCTTAAAACAAGGAAAACTTGTATATACATACCAGAAATATTACTATTTAATTGACCATGAAGAAAAATCTGCTCATTTTAAGTACAATAATTTAAAAAACTCTGCTCTGAGTAGGATTGGAGTTAATGCACACTGTGTATGTGTAAGCATGTATCTTTAAGGTATCGTTAATGGAAATGTGTTTCTAGTTAAGACTAAAAATTATTTCTCATAGTAGTACACATCCACTGAGTAGCGTAGAACCTCAGCTTTTTTGCCAATGCCATTACATAGTTAATTACTGACATAGTGGTAGAGTGATGTGTAGAAACTTGTCTGAGTCCAAAAGGTAGGGTAGCTAGTAGGCTTGTTAATCAAGACTAATATCCCAACCACACGACAGTGACGCGACTATAATATAAGTTTAGTTAGTATGATGTGAAAGGACCCTATTACCAATCGGAAAGTTGAGTTTGTCCCTTGACCTATCGCAACAACTTTAATGCTTGTTTTTATTCTAGTTGACTAAACAAATGCTTTTGGAAAATTAACTGAATTGAGAGAGATGAAAACAGAAAACTATATTCTATATATTCTTGACATTACGGAGCATGTATTGGTCCGGGCTCCTTCGCAGAATATACTACCTGCCTTCCTGTGCCAGGCAGCTCGTAAAAGGCGAGGCTTACCGTCATTAGCACCGTGACATCTGACTTGGTGGTAGAGTCTCGCAGCGACTCGCACGGATTGGTACCATCGCCTTACCTATTTCTGACGCCATAATATCAGCGCTTGCCTTTGATGTGTTCCGGTTCAAAGGGTAAGTTACTAACTTTTGGTCGAAGCCTAATATCCCGGCCAAAGTTGGCAACGCAATATTTCCACGATTGGTTCACCTTGTTTGACTTCCAATATCATGAAAAAATGGCGCAGATTACTTAAAACGCTTTGAAATTAAAAATGTGATAATGTTATTAAGTATATAAACTAAAACGTTACAATCATTAGTGTCTATGCGACATTAAAGATATCAGTGATGTTCTACCTATTGATCTTTCTTTCAACTCTTAATACGTAATCAGAGAGAACGTACATTTGGTAGTAACAATTGATACTGTCAAGGAACTAAACCTGGTGAGTCTTTACAGAACGTAATTCAGTAATCTACGTTACTAGTTTACTGTACTAACGAAAGGTTGATTTATCATTTTTCCAAGCCAATTTAAATAAGTAGGCGGATCTAACAATATACACTATAGACTCAATAAACACAACTGGTTACACTGATTGATGTATGGGCCTAGGGACATTTTCAAGTCTGCTGATTATTATACAATTTTATTATATCGTATAACGTAGTTAAGAACTTCCACACTAGCAAGTACCAACACTAAGGCGGTATAACTAGCCAAAAGGAAGATGGTGGTATCGATCCCGGCGAGCTCCTGCACTGTATTCTACTGAGTTCACTTGTGTAATAAAATAGTAGATAATCCAAAATCTCAGATTATCACAATCGCGATGGAGTTCTCACATTCTGATACAGATTAATGAATTGAAAAATAAATTAATAAAGTACTACGTCCAGTCCACGTATTTCTATGTCCAAAGGTTGGCCACCGATCCTCACGGGAGGTAATTATGCATGGGCGCTTTTTAACGCGCCCGCCGGAAAATAAAGTATAAAATGGGCCACACATAATTATTATCTTATATATTTTATTATATACTGCTGTATTATATTTATAATTGCAAAAGTCTGTTTGTCTGTTTCCTTTTCACGTTAACTGTTCTTCTTAACTGCTAAACCGATTTTGATGCATAAAGCTGAAGATCCGAGTTCAAACAAAGGCTTTTTGTACTTAATTAACACCAAATGGACTATAATAGGGGGACGAAAGTTTTACATAAAAATCTAAATTATTATACGTTAACAAAGTCGTGGACAAACAGCTAGTATTTTATATTATACGGTAAAAAAAGAGTTCTTCCTCGGTGTAGCTCGGATTTTCATAATTTAGTTACCAAACTTTATTTTTTCGAAATGACTACTGTTGTGTACGTCTAAAGACTTTTACAAAGTCACCGGGCTAGTGGGTGAGCAGAGTGCTCAGCCAGAGATTGAAATATGGGTGGGTCAGTTGCCAAACTAAACTTCTAAAAAACTATAAACCTGAAATACTTTTCCCCTAATAAACTGCTATAATTACCTACTTTAAAAAGCTGTCTAAATAAGTACGTGTCCGGTGTACTCTCGTATCCCAAAAATGTGCCGAGGTTCGTCCAGGGAACTGAAGATTAGTCGAAAGTACATCGCACAATATTCCCATAGTGCAAAACCTACAACCCAATGGGAACTTATCTAATCCCAGACACCGTTGTTTTCCCTAAGAAATTGAAAAACATGCATTTTGTATTACTATGTATGTAGACCACTAGAACAAAAATGCGAACTAAAATAATAAACTAGTATTAACTTATAAGTATTATTATATAAGTAGACTATAGCATATAATACTTATAAGTAAATGTTTTCCTGAGGCTGGGGTGTTTAATTTCTTTCGTAGGTAGACTTGCCTGTAGCCTTATCCTAAGAGAATATAATCACTACGTTTTATGCCTGTCCTTCTGAACAGAACACTGTCGTGGCGAGCACTGCCGTAGTTCGGCAAGCTGCAACACTCTTATGTTAGTAAAATTCATGTGTTAATCGTCTGTTATCAACCGAATTTTTATCCCCTTGTCTCAAAATATTTCTACTGAATAAATAATTTACTTTTAAACTTATAGATATAGCGAGTGCTTCTATACAAGGTATATAAGTCAAAGTTCTACATTTATAAAATTATTACAAATTTCAATCATAATTGCTGTATATAATCGAACATAAAAAACTCTCTATTTATAACACACATTTAAAAGAAAAATAATATTTAGGTAGAACTTAAAAATATTTCGTAAAGTCTTGTTTATGTTAATAACTGCGCCATCTATCCAAATTTCATGATACCAAACTGTAACTCTTTCGAACCAAGAGCTTCAAAAAAGTGCCGTAATCTGCGGAGGGCGTGTCTGCGCGTTTTTCTACGAATTTTGTTACATTTCTCATGATTGCAATTTGAAAAGGTTTAATCATGAATTAGAAACTCACAAATTAGATTTAGGCACTCATTCCAGAAATCTTGACATTTCTGATACTTCTATAACTTTTCGTGGCAGTTGAAGTCCTCTGAGTGGAATAGTTAATATACCATCTGCCTCTATGCCTAACACCGCTAACGAGGCGAGTTTAGGTTATAGGTATGACCATTACCAACTTGACTCTAGGCTGTAAGGTTTTGTGCATCAACTTTTCCGGGTGGGGATCCAACACCTCATCTATTCCTGCCTCCATAAAATATATTTGCAAAATAGTTTTGCTAGCCGATCGCTTTTTAACTTATAACTATGTACCTAATAGGCATTCTAAAACTTATGAAAAAATAATAAATATATTCCCTTGCATTAGAACATATGAAATATGTTTTGTATTATGTTGTAAAACACAACATAATGCTATGTATCTATGTATGTATAAGTCTCATGTATCCATAATTTATATTTGTGATAGAAATATAACTTGTAGTTTGACTGTCGATAGTTTACTAGTAGTACTAGTATAGTACTTTGAGGTGTATCTAATTTTAGCAGTTGCATTTTACAATAATATTACCATTTAGAGTCTTACACTTTTTCATTTTAGAATAAACAAAGCATAAGGAATGTAATAAAACATTTCAAAATTAAAAGAATCACGTAAATAAGTATGCAGTGTCAATGATGTCTGGTCTCATACGATTGTATACTATATGTAGTACGAAGTTCGCCGGGTCAGCTAGTGTGACTGTGTCCCAGTGTGTGTGTGTTTTGTTACTCCATAACAAAAAATTACAATTCTGTACGGTAGGTGGTACGAAATTGGCCGGGTTAGCTAGTTGGCTTTGTAGTAGTTTGGTGTGGTGTTGCGTGGAGAGTATACTGCATTGCAAAAAGTTACTAGTCTGTAGGGTAGGTGGTATTAAGTTGGCCCGATCAGCTAGTGCGGCTGTGTTGTAGTCTAGTGTGGAGAACTTACTCCTTCCTTACTTTACATAACTTATTTCAAATAAAACAGCAAATCCTATAAACACAATAGATGTTACAGGTGCATCATAATCCTGTAGCTGTGATATTAGGCCTATTATGCAAGTCTACCAGCTACCTTCGGATCGGAACATGACGAAGCCAATATGGCGACCTCAATAAGGTGATAGATTCCAGCTTTGCTTCGCAACACTCTGCTGACTGGTTAATGGTTTTGTTGCCTGTAAGTCGAAACTTTCAAAAAATATGACCAATTTTTTCACTAAAACTCGAGAACAGCTTGAACCTATTTGGCTCAGTTTTATTTTAAATGATTTGTGGTTGTCCAGGGAAGGCTTAAAAGATGAGAAAAAAGGAAAAACAACATTTTAAGTTCCCCCGTAGGTACAATCAGAACGTGTGGAACGAAATTCGCCGGGACAGTTAGTAGTATATATGTAACTTAATTATGGTTTAAATGTTAATCGACGTCTCTGTGTGCGGCCGCAAGAAGATACCTACAACAAAGATGTTTATTATTTACGGTGTAATTAAAAACATGACTTTATTTCACTAAGGGCCGTTTGCACGTTCCTAGGTTATATTTAATTGTGAGTTAAACTGTCAAATAAGAAGTGACTTAATCCTAGTTAGTTGCTAACTCATAGTTAAATATTTAACTCGGGGATATTATGCAAGTAGCCCTAATAAAATGACAGATGGCGTTATTTTTTGATGCTACGATTTTTTGCGCAAGTTTTTCTTCGATTTTGCGTAACAATTTATGGACACGTAAACGAGATAGTTAACTAATAATCATCTTGGAGTAAGAGAGACAAAAACTAGTCAGTTATCTGTGTCCCAACAAATAGGAGTAAAGCCGGGCTATATTTATTCATGTGACGAGGGTGGCCGGAACTATAATTTGGGCGATAAAAAAACTAAGGAAGCGGTCGTAGGTGGCCCGCGGTCAAGGTGTCGGGTTCTCTTCCCGGTTCGGCCACACGTCGGCGCGTTCCAGCTTGAAGTGTTTATAAAAAGTTGCGTATATTTATTTAGTTGCATAACACGTTTGTGGTATAGTGGCACGGGTATTACGAGTATACTGACTTCATGAAGTCTTGAGATTGGTTGATTGATACCCTTTCGTCGCAAGCCGGCGAATTTTAATTTTAAAGTGTGTTAGTGTGTGAGTGTTAATGCGCGTGTCTGTGTTAGTAACTGGGAGTGAGTGTGAGTGTGTTTGTGGTATCAGAACTCCTAAGCAAATGTGATATTTTAATTTTATTGATCGCCTCTGTGGTCTAGCGGTTCGGTTGTTGGACTTGACTGCATGAGGTCCCGAATTCGAATCCCGGGTCGGGCAACAAAAACAAAATTGGATTTTTCCAAATTTTCTAATAAAAAAAATGTTGTTCGGGATTGGTAATGTGCCCGGTTGGCGATAGGCTTGCCACCTATCACAATGTGATAGGTGGCTAGTCGTGGTTACCCTGGTTGTGCCTCTGCCTACCTCTTCGGCGATATGGGCGTGAAGATAAATTTTTTTTAAATTTTAAAAGCTAACACCTGTTACATCTCAACTTTTGACATCGTTATATAATGAACTATTAGTATTTTCTAGCAATATGATAAAAAGCGTTTCCAGATAAACGATTGCTTAGAAACAAAGGGGTGGTAAAATTAACAAATTTGAAAATGGAGTTTCTTCATCACCAGAAAGAGGGGTGAGTGCTTCTTCGCCGTTATGATAATAAAAATGCAACATTTGATTTTGGTAAACATAATTATTTATTATTTAAACTTGACTTTTTTTTATGACATTGGAAGGCAAACAAGGCGGCGGTTTCCTGGCGGTAAGAAATTTACGCCGCCTATAGACACCAAAGGTGGTAATGGTGCGTTGCCAACCAGAGGCCGGGATGTTAGGCCTCAAGCAAAAGTAAGTTTACCGGCTACCTTACCCTCCGAACCGGAACACGTCATGACGTTATGGCGGCAGAAATAGGTAAGGCGGTGGTACCAATCCGGGTGAGTCGCTGCGAAACTTTACCACCTAGTAGCTATGGACTATGAAAACTGTGGAATTATTTTTTTCCCTTTTTCTGTAATTCTGAGTCCCTGTGTAGACTTACATCTAACTTCCGCCGTTGTACCTCGTAAGAGGCTAGCGTAGGTTATGTTCAATACCTTTGGTAGTAGACTGCTATAAAACAAAGAGGTTAGAACAGCTAGAATCCACCATCTCTGTCATATCGGTCACAGATCAGCAACTGATCTTTCACATCTAAAGTATTTTCTTTAAGTAGTTTCTTATCATCAAGATTGCATCGAAATCGTTTGTAGTCTCATAAAAAAAGACTCTGTTTTCCAGCGAAACATTCAACATAATGGAAAGATAAACGATTGTTTGCAAACAAATCAAAACAAAGGGAGCGGTCAAATAAAATCCCAAATCTATCACTTGATTTTGCATCCGGGTATAACTCCGGGTAAACATCATCATTGTAACACGTGTAATTTGGCGCGCACCGACCATTACTTTCGGCCGGGAAACGTCGAGAGGGCTCTGGTGAATAATTGAGATGGACTCCACGAAAATATGAAATGATTTTGTCCGGAGATTTGCCGCCGTCAGCATGTTCATGTGTCATTCGGCAACTGGTCCTCAATTAACTGTTGCGCTTAGTATTTTGATTTATGGTTTTGAGTTTAGATTTTGGTAGTCTATATATATATAAACCAATTGCTGTTCGTTAGTCTCGCTAAAACTCCAGAACGGCTGAACCGATTTCGCTAATTTTGGTTTTGAATTATTTGTTCAAGTCCAGGGAAGGTTTAAAAGATAAGAAAAAGGGCAAAATTGCGAGGAAACTAGGAAAATCAACATTTTAATTTTTCCCATACAAACTGAACGGGTGAAACGAAGTTCGCCGGGACAGCTAGTCTATTTATATATGATCAAACATGTATAACGTTATGTGAGATTATTTTATGCTACGATTTATTATCGATTCTGTGGTCTATGGTCCGGTGTCGGACTTGCTTTTTAAAGGTCTCGGGTTTGATCAACGGGTCCAGCAACAACCGCCTATCACATTGTGGGACTTAATGTCTTCGGCTAGTTGTGGCAGACAATTAAACGAACTTGTTTAGGTATATATGCTGTCTTTTTTCAATGAAATTAAAACAAAAGGGACGGCACATTTTAGACATAATATTATATTAGTTTATTATCATTGTATTACATAGCGTTTATTTAAGTACTACATTGAATTATAAAATGTTACTGTCTCAACATACATACATAGGTACATACATACATACATACATATCTTCATGTCAAGTCTCATAAGCGGTAGGCATAAAGTATCGAGTACCAGACCTATCAAGCTTCCTGCACATTTATAACCCTTTTCATAAAACACTCTTGAATCCACCCTCGGGTAATATCCGAGTGAAGCCCGGTGACGTTGTAAAAGTCTTTAGACGTAGGTACACAGTAGATATTTCAAAAAAAAAATATCCGACTGATCAGATAGTGGAATGTCACATTCGCATTGTACATTTGCTTTGTCAATCTTTCATCTGTCATTCTTTCCACATGACCGAACCAGTGGAGCACGCCCTTTCGCATTTTAACACCAACACTTTCTTTCAATCCCACTTCTTTTTCGGATTGTACTGTTACGAATGCGGTCAGCGAGCGTTACACCACAGATTTTCCGTAGCGCTGTAATTTCGACCGCATTTATCCTACTTTCATGCTTTTACTTTACTCAAAACCTCGCTTTGAAATAGCTTACCTCGCTTACTGTTTCTACTACCATAAAATTTTATATATTATGTAGGATTTAAAGTGCTAAATGATTATGTGATAATGATCTTATACTGAATGTTATTGAATAAATAAATACTGTAGTTGTAATAAACCTGTCGAAGTTATGAAAAACCGCTAGACTAATATTAGTATCTAAACAATTTTATGCCATGGCATAAGAGTTTTTTTGAAAATAATGACTTTATATGATTTATATGAATTCTAGTCAACAAAAGGTACTAAACAAAAAATATTTTGGCACCCTTTTACGCGAAGAAGTAGGCAAAGCTACAACCAGGGCACCTACATCTAGTCAAATACCTACACTAAATCGCACTCCTAAACGACTACACATTTTTTTGGTGACCCGGTAACCGAACCCGGGAACCCATAAAGTCAAGTCCAATGCCAGATCGCTAAACCATAGATGTGATTCCAATCAACAATACTAAATGCACATAAATTTAGTAAGACCAGTATGTCAATATTCAACGGTATATTAACGGTATAGTGGTAGTGTACGGTAGATAGGACTAAAAATTAATCTACCTTTAAATTTAATTATAATAAATTATGCAACTTATGTTTATAAATAAATAAAATGTTTATTAAAAATGTAAATAAGTGCTGCGATTTAAATGTACATTTTATATATTAAATACGTAACTTCTTAAATTTAATTCAACATTTGCACACCACAATGTGGTAGAATATGTTGTATTCTTAAATATCTTATTAACAACTTTTTAACACACATATTCCGAAAATAAATAAATTTCATTTCATTTCATTTCAACACACAAATGATAATCGAACCCGGGTCTTCAGTCTAAGACTTCATCAGCGAATAATAGTTACCTACATTTTTTTTATGATATTTAAATGCAAACAAGCAGATGGATTTCCTGATGGTAAGAAATTCACGCCGCTTAGAGACACCAAAGGTGATAATGGTGCGTTGCCAACCTGAGGCCGGGATGTGTGGCCTCGAGCAAAAGTAAGTTTACCGTTAAGATTTACTTTTTCATATTTGAAACTTTCATCCCTTATTATTGTCCTGTAGGGTTTGATTTACAAAAAATGCCTGTGTTTGAACTCGGATCTATAACTCGGATATATGAATTTCAAATTTCATCTTAATTAAATCAGCAGCCAGACATGCCTCCGCATTAGCAATAGGTACTTATTTATTTACATAAACTTTTTGTATTCAATATTAATAGTATATGTTAAGAAAGGGCGAGATTAATATTTGTATAGACATACAGACAAAGCAACATGAAAGAATCATTCTGATTCTGATTGACAAAAAGAAAATTGAATTTCAATTGGGATTGCCCGGGATTGGATATTAAGTGCCTGGTTGGCAATAAGCTTGCCACCTATCACATTGTGGAACTAAATGTTTTCGTCTAGTCGTGGGTGCCCTGGTTGTGCCTGATCGTCACTGATATGAAGACAATTTTTTAAAGAAAATGTTATAAAATCAGTCAACCGATATCACTTCTAAAAATAACACAACGCTGAATAAAGAAATGAAATAGTGCATGTATTTATATAAATAAAAAATGTCTCATCCTGCAACACGTGACCATATCCGGTGGCAAGATTTATGAATGTCGGCGGTTATTATGCTTGAGACGTGCAAAAACTCGGTGCCACGCTGTCTGGGGTCAAATGTTTTGTTAGTGTTGGGTTTCTAATCTTTGCTAAGACGCTGATAGATATATCTAGAGGACCACGTGTGACTTTCTACATACATGCATGCATACATATCTTCAAGTCCCTTATGGGATAGGCAGAGAGTATCGAGTGCCAAACCTCACGATACTGACAAACCTGTCTGGCTCCCTTGAATGACCCTTTCCATAGAAACACGACGGTTTCGGAGACTCTTGACACCACCCTTGGATAAAATCACAACGACTTGATCGTGGAATGTCAACCGTGGTCTCTCCGGGTACATACGTCCATCCACATTCTCATTGTATTTCTGTTTTGTCAATCTTCCATCTGTGTTTCGTTTTGGTATGAAAACTGATCTAAACTCTAGTGATATGTAGATTGTTGCTTAGTTTATAGTAGATAGTAATTTTCAAAAAGTCCATGATTGACGTGATCGTCGTAGCCTTTAATAAAATCAAATATCTTTTTTGGTCTAATGGTTCAGTGTTGAACGTGACTTCCATGAGGTCCCGGACTGGATCCCCGGGTCGGGCAACAATAAGAAAATATGATTTTTCAAGTTTCTAATAACAAAAGCTTGGTTGAATATGTGCCTGGCTGACGATAGGCCTACCACAGTGTAGGACTTAGTGTATTTGACTAGTTATGGGTGGTTGTGCCTCTGCCTACCTCTCTGGGGATAATTATTTTCAATAACCTTACGCTCATATAACCGATCAGGTACGCAAAGCCAAAGGTATTACTTTTTAGTACCACAATTTGACCGGTGGTAAATCTATGACCAATACGGCATTTTTACAATCATGGGTACGTAACTTTAAAAAGAAAATTAAAAAAACCCGAATTCGTCCGGCCCAGGAATCGAACCATTATCTGTTCCTGTAGGAACAACTTCACGCGTCGAACAGGGAAACCACGACTAGTCAAAGACTCTAACGCCCGTACTCAGCGACATCAAATTGTCTTTTAGTCAGTCATTAGATTGACATTTGCAGTACAAAATTGCGACATCTTGATAGATTTAATGTTAATTGACGTCTTTAAGTTCCACTGTAGGTCCCACAATGTGATAGGCGCCAAGCCTTTCATCAACCACGCACATATCCAATTCCGAATAACATTGTTTTTATTAGAAAATTAAAAAAAATCTTTTTGTTACCCGGGGTCGAACCCAGAACCTCATGAAGTCAAATCTCCCAAGACCGCTGGATGACTGAGGCAATCCTATAACAATGATATGCAGGTATTATACTAGCTGTTGCCCGCAGCGTTGCCAGCGTGGTTAATTGTCCCACGGCAACATTTTTTCGGGATAAAAACTATCCTATGTGTTAATCCAAATTACCCTATGTGTGTGCCGAATTTCATGGAAATCGGTTTAGCAGTTTTTGCGTGAAGGAGTAACAAACAATCATACACACTTTCGCATTTACAATGTTAATAGGATAGTATAATAATAGGATAGACATAAAAACTCCATGTAAATGACAATACGAGTACCTACTTTTACATATCTATATTATATACTATACGTGAAGCAAAAATTTTGGACCCCTTTTTACTAAAATTGCGTTGACGGAGGAGTATGAAATTTGGCACACTTATAGTTTATGTGTAGGAAAAGTGCAGAACGCGAATATTTTTTAATGATAATGTTTATAAAGTACATTAAATCAATAAATAAAACATTACCCACACTACCATGCATTTGACACACACAAACAAATATATTGATAACAACAGTAAAGATCACAGATGGCGCACTAAAAAGTTTGGAAACAAAGTAGTTTGTCTTGAGAAATGAAGATGGCGTTCTTATCAACAATATATTAAAATTTATTATGGTCTAATTTCGACCAACAGGCGACCACTAATTTAAGTAATCGCGTAACAAACAGAAAAAAATATGTAATCTGTTTGATAACTTTTTAAACAAACAAGATTATTAAAATTAATCCAAAACGTATTTCTCAATCTCAAACAAGACTCATATTGTAGAGACGTCCGTGATATTCGACTTATGCGCGTAATGAAACGGAGTGTATGTATATATTAAGTTAATTAAGTGGTTCTTGAGGCGCAGGGACCGGGGAGATCAGACCGGAGAGATTTAGGAGTATTCATACTTGATAAACTTACTTATGGGGTACTTATTTAAATATTGCAATACCAATACAACGTGTTCTCGTACAGTACAGGGTTCCGTACACTATCTGTCTGGATCAAGTTATTTTTATTTTTTTTATTTTAGCACTTGCCTTTTACTTGTGTTAAGTTCTTACAATTTTTTAAAGAAAGGAAAAAGAGGTGTCGGTGTCGACCACTGGTGGTAGAGGTCTACACTAAGGACAGTGTTTGGTACTGAACTTGTAGTTTAGTGTAGGGGGTAGACAGACACATCGATAGACATTTGTTGTTTGTTTTTTTTATTATTTGTTTTAGTTTTGTTGTCATGGACTTGGGTTAAGTTCTTACATAGTTTTAAAGTAAGAAAAAAGAGGCGTCAGAACCGAAGTCAAAAGTAATTAATAAGACAACTGGTGGTAGAGAGATGTGCAGCAACCTGCCCAGGTAATCCAATAACCCTAAGGACAGTGTTTGGTACTGAACTTGTAGGCTAGTGTAGGGGGTAGATAGGCACATTAAACCAAACGACCTGGCCACAGGTTAAACAGTATTTTAGAAATAAAAAGGCCTAATGCAATTCGGTTTGCCCTACAAGAGTTTCGTAGAAGGAAGTATAGATTATCAGCTCCATGGTCTAGGGGTCTTGTGTTTGTACTTTTCATTAGGAATCGGGTTTGATTTCCGGACCTGGCAACAAGTATATATTTTTTAAATTTTCTTTAAAAAGCAACGTTTATTTTAATTTATTAACCCGGTATTAAATATGTGCCCGGTTGGCACTATTTGTCACATCGTGGGGCTTACTTGTTGGTGCCTTAGTTGTACCTCTGACTACATTGCAATGCGCTTGACGTGAATATACGTATATATACTTTTGTTCATTTATATTATACGCTTGCTTACAGTATTTACAAAATGACTAATTACTTCATATTACTTTTCAAGCTATACGCCTACATATTTTAAGTCTATATTTAAGGCCGTATGTTCATACATTTCATAATAAAATGTTTCCCCTCGGTTCATTAGCGTCAAGAAGCCGATTTCACAAACGTTAAATATGAAGAGCCTCCCTAATAATGTCTCATTATTGTTAAGAATTATTAAATTTTAACTCATATGAAGGGTTATAAATAAGATTAATTTCCAGAGGTATTCAGATATTAATCAAATTCCTTTCACGGTAATTAAGTTCCAAAAATATATTTTTACGGCCAATGTTAATAACTTAGTTTAGAGAGTGTCCTATTTTAGATCAGTTGCCAGGTAACAGCTGTTGTTTTTCTATAATTAACAAAATATCTTAGCAACAAAACTCTAGATGGCCTATCTTTGTCTGTGGATAGGTTATTTATACCTGTATAAAATCTATACAAACAAAATAATCTATGCCGTGAAAACACAAAGATGTCAATATCATCGTTTAGTAATATTGATAGTAGCATTTCAAATAGTACAATGTCATGTCGCCTCTGTGGTCTAGCGGTCCGGGTGTTGGACTTGACTGCATGACTCGGGTTCGAATCCCAGGTCGGCCAACAAAAAGAAAATTGGAGTTTTCAAATTTTCTAATAAAAAAAAAGTTGGTCGGGATCGGAAATGTGCCCGGTTGGCGATAGGCTTGCCACCTATCACATTATGGGCCTTAGTGTCTTCGGCTAATCGTGGGTGCCCTGGTTGTGCCTCTGCCTACCTCTTCGGGGATATGGGGGTGAAGAGATTTTTGTTTAAATGTTTGCATATCACAGTATGGCAAGATGTGTTGGAATGCTTAAAAAATTTTGTAACATTCTTTAAATTAAAAACACATTGAAATTTATGGTCGAGTAATCGAATGACGACGAATTGATAACCTCCTCTTTTTAAGTCGGTTAAAAACACAATTAGCGTGGATAAAAGGACCCATATCCCATAAGATACATCGCCTAGTTATGAAATATCAAGTAATTTAGATAGTGTAGTTTTTTTATGATACTGGAATGCAAATAAGCACAAGGATTTAATGAGGATAAGAAATTTACGCCGCCTAGAGACACCAAAGGTGGTAATGGTGCGTTTTCAACCTGACGCCTCGAGCAAAAGTAGTTAATCGGCTACCTTATCCACTGAACCAGAACACGTCAAGGGCAAGCACTGACGTTATGTCAGCAGGAATAGGTAAGACATTGGTTCCAATCCGGGCGAGTCGCTGCGAAACTCTACCATCTAATCAGATGCCACGGTGTTAGTGACGTTAAGCCTTTTACGAGCTGCTTGGCAGGAAGGCAGATTGCAAAGGAGCCCGAACCAACACGGGGAAATAGTGATTAAATTATGTCAGTCAGACAAGTATACAGGCAACGGCAAGCTCATCACACCTGTACCACATTCTTTATCTTTTCTTTCTGCTCTTATAACGTCAGTATTCAATATTGCCTTGTTAGAGTACAGTAGCTAGGAAACTTACATACTTGAATTGATTTGAGAAACCTGTTAAATGGCGCGAATCGTTTAAAAGTAATATAATTAATCTAAAACTTAAAAAAAATAACCTTTATGTCAAGTAGTAAAGAATAATTTCGGTAACGTCAACTTTCAAACAAAAAAATCAAATCGGAATCGGTCAAACCGTCTCGAAGTTGTGATGCCACAGATAGACATACACTGACGCATCAAAGGACAATGGCAGATCTCCATAGTGACAATTGTCTGGTTTCAAATTGAAGCGTCCCGTATAAGAAAAATGTGTCAAAGTTTCAGTAATAGTACCTGAGTTTACAAGCTAGTTTATTTTCATTCGAGAAAGCCGCCAAAAAATATATCGGAGTTTGAAATGTTTTGATTTTTAGGCTATGAATAAACAAAGTAACATGACATTGACTATTTCATTATCACATGACTTATTAATATGGTAGATTAACATTAAATCAAACATATCATGAATAAATAACAATAAAATGAAGTAAACACAATTTTACTGTTTTTTTACCATTACGAAGTTTGATTTCAAATCTGGTTCGCATGTTAATTTCCACATTTATTTTATTATAGGCTGTATATAATATTACGCTATACTACTTGGCGGTATGAATAATATGCTGTGGTGAAGAGTTTTTCAGTAATTTTAATCTAAAGTTCAGAATCATCACAATATCACGCAAAAGTATTCTGTAACACAGATTAATGTAAATGTGTTCTGTAGCATCTAACCACAGAACAACATCTAACTGTCAAACTGTTACTGTCAAAAACGATAGTAGCGCTATGACATTAGACTCGATTAAAAGTGAAATCGATTAAACATTAAACTGATTTGATGATCCGATATACCATATTTATTGGATTTTAATATTGTAATACTTCAATTAGCTTATTGATATCGATGCTAAACATGAAGTAATTGAGTTCAATTAAGCGTATTTTAAAACCACAACCAACACTAGATCTTAAATTGTATCGATTATTTATTTCATAATCGATGCAATCGGTTCATACTATTAGTAAGTGTCACACCACTATTGACAATTGAAGTTTAATGTACCTACTTCATAATCAGTTGATATGCTTTTTATATCATAAATAAACTCCGGCTTTTAAAAGTTGAAAACATGAAAATTCGTTAAAAAATAATTGGACTTAATTAGTTTTAGTGAAATATATGGACGCTAACACAAACCCAGACAATTTTCTGCCATTATCCTTTATAACACCTCTCTTTTTATGTTATTTTTTTTGCGATATTGGAAGGCAAACAAGCAAACGGATTTCCTGATGGTAAGAAATTCCCGCCACCTAGAGATATCAAAGGTGGTAATGGTGCGTTGCCAACCTGAGGCTGGGATGTTAGACCTCGAGCAATAGTAAGTAATAGCTCAAAAATAAGTAGTTTTAGAACGTTGAGTTAAATAACTGAAACTCGAACAACTTTGTTTTGTATTGTTTATAAAACAAGCTTATATATGATAGCTTAAAATCAATTGAGAAACCATTAACATTTCAAAACTCATAAAGGTCGAAAGTCCATATTGCGAACACTGAAAACTCGCTATTAATGCCCAGATTTAAACAATAATTTCGCATACACAAAACAGTACTTTAGAAAATAGTTTCAATATTAAAGTTTCAGAATTTGCATAAGACGCTGTCGGGATCTGCGAACAGAAGGGTTGAATCTCGAGGGTTTTCCTGTTAATCTGGGAGGCTTATCCTGATAATTATTTCAACTGCTTATGCCTGTCGACAATGCATTTAGATGGCGTATTATGTTTCATTTATTTATAACTAACTATTGCCCGTGGATTTGCCTGCGTTTTACAATTCTTGTATACGAAAACCTGGTAATCGTGATAATAATTAAACTGCTGAAAAATAGTAACTTCTAACAGCTTCAGTTTTCCCTGCATGTAAAAAATAATACAATTTAGTAACTTAAATAGGAATTACTTTTTATCGTTGGCACTTGGTACAATACCATTATGAACATACTTTCCATCTAACATTTGTTCATTTTGTTATTATGGAAAAACACGTGTCATTTGAAAAGTAGGTACTCATCATGAAGCTGACTGTCTATAGCTTCATGGTATTCAAGTAAGCATTAAGTATTACTTTATCACCAGCAGTTAATTAGTCAGTACGTCATCTTTTAAACAAAAAACATCCGCATCAAACCGATCAAAAGTTATTGATACAGACATACGTACATACGTTTTCGGTCAATGGTAAATAAAACCCCTCATTTTGCCTCGAGGGTGTAAACAACGCATCTTTGGGAGCTAAGATGCCACAGACAAACACACATACACACCTAAACAAGTAAATCTTACAGCACTTCTCTTCTATGATGTAATTTAGGAGAACTGCAAAACATGTACATGATACCGTAAGTTTAAAAATATGATTCATCAGCTATCTCATCCTCATCAGAAAATATGAATAAATCTAGCTAAGGCGACTTGAATGAGTCCGAACTCGATAGTTTTACCTGTAGGAATTTCAGGGTTACTGTCTATTCTATGTTAGAGCTTCATCATTAGACCAGTTCAGTTGTATCAGCATTTGTTAGTAAGTATTTTAATTGTAAGGTTTCACATTAATTTAAAAGTGATATAAATACCCATAATGTGTATAATATCTATTCCGATTCTTGCAAATGACCTTCAACTCCTGAACAGATCTATATAAATGATAGATACAAGCCATTTCAATCATGCCAGTTCTCAAGTTTGTGCTTGTGAGTTTAGTTCCGCTTTTGACTACTGAACAGATAAGTTGGTGGGACTATAACACATGTGTAGTCACAAACAGGTAGGAAGAGGTACAAACCGGCGCACCGACGATTAACCGAAGATAATTGATATGTGATATGTGGCAAGCATATCGCCAACCGGGCACATATTATCCAATCCCGGCCAATATTAGTTTTAATAGAATATCATAAAACTATTTTCTCTTTTTGTTGCCAGACCCGGGTATCATGAACTCCGGTCCAACACCGGACCGCTAGACCACAGAGGTGATATCAAACTTTTTATTTTAAAAGAGTGAAAACAAGCACTGAATTTTATTGACGTTTATTTAGCGCTTATTGCTGACACGTCACCAAAGGGGAGGTGGATTGGCAACCACTCGCTAAAATATCAAGCTTTTTATAATATTCAAATTCAAAGCACTTTTATTCTACGTAGATCTATACAAAGATTCTTGTGATGCGTCTACATATATAATTATAAAAACTACCACCGGATCGGAACGCCGCCACTCTCTGAGAATATCCGGCTAAAGATTTTCAAGCGGGATTCCCTCTTTTTTATAAATCTAATTTACAAAAAATATATTACATAAATAATTTGTAAAGATTGAAGAAGCAATAAGTTTCAATATTACCTATTAAGTTTCCTTTTTTACCGAGAACTTAATGAATGAAATGAAAATGAAGTAGCTTAAATCATAATAAAAGATAAATGAGAAGATTATATAAATAAATGAAATTATATAACCTGTGTAAAAGAAT
The DNA here is from genome assembly GCA_002245505.1 of Calephelis nemesis. NCBI lineage: Eukaryota > Metazoa > Arthropoda > Insecta > Lepidoptera > Riodinidae > Calephelis > Calephelis nemesis. Next base: position 251,796 of record NJDD01002431.1, read on the forward strand.
TGAACTTCTTTGTTGATCGAGGGATTAGTGTGCCTACATGCCTAAATCCACAGCCCAATTGCAAGAATCGGATTTGATTACCAATGTGGCCGACATTTGTGTGATGAACATTTAGATGTCTGCATTTCATCCATAAATTTAGTAAACATCCAATATGTTTACTAAATTTATTTTAGTGTCTACTCAAGTATTTCTATGAACTAGTGGTCGCCCGATGGTCGAAATTCGATCATAATAAATTTTAATATCTTGTTGATAAGAACGCCGTCTTCATTTATCAAGACCAACTACTTTGTTTCCAATCTTTTTAGTGCGCCATCTGTGTTCTTTTATCATTATCATCAATATATTTGTTTGTGTGTGTCAAATGCATGGTAGTGTGGGTAATGTTTTATTTATTGATTTAATGTACTTTATAAGCATTACCATTGAAAAATATTAGTGTTCTGCGATTCTCCTACATAAACTATAAGTGTGCCAAATTTTATGCTCCTGCATTCGCAAAGTTTTGGCATCACGCATTAGATTAGTATTGTTTACTAACACCTATAATACAAGCATATAATTTGCCTAGTTACTTTCGATTTGTATAATTTGTCCAAGGGTAATACTTTATATTATGTTTATTATTAGTTATTTTATTAAAAGTATTCGATTTTAGTCACTCACAGTGTGCTTATCGGGTAATTTAGCCTATATTCATCAAAGAACCATCATCGAGACGAGATATTTGTCCCGGAAGTTTAAAAAGTGCTATCTTGTCGTAAAAATAGAAATTAAATACTTTTATATCAATACTTAAATTCAAAGTAAATATAATAAACACCTAGCAAATCACTCGCCAGTTACAGTGGTTTGGTGAACACACACACAACGTTACTTTTCTACTAACCTTTAACATACTCGTAGACCAAGATCCAACGGCTCTACCCATTTTTTTAAACATCTAAAAATAATAAATTTTTCTAAAAAAAAATAACAATGCCGGGATTGGATACGTGCCCAGTAGGCGATATATAGGCTTGCCATCTATCACATTGTGCGACTCAGTGTTTTCGGTTAGTCGTAGCTGCTATGGCTGCCTTCTTCTTCAAGGAAAGGGCGTAAAGATATTTTTTAACTTTTTTTCTTTCAAAAATAAGGTTATTCCATTTTCTGTAAGCTCTACCATTTTTATGAAATAAAAACTAAGATAATTTTAAAAAGTTAATGTATAAATAATTCAAGAACATTGAACTTTCAAGAATAACATACTAGCCGAGATTTTAGTGATTTTAGAGTAATCCAGGGTCGGGCTTCAGTAATAGTAAATTCAGTCATAGTAACTTCAGTAGTTTCAGGTAAGTGTCTTTACTAAATGCAATTATGAAATTTTTATTACCGCAACGTTGGCAGATATCAAGAAAAGAAAGAGTGAAAGTTGAAATGGGAGTTTTTCCTCTCTCATACTTTCATTAAATTAGTACAATATCGTAATACATATTTTAATAACAACCAACCATGGCTGCTATTTTGTAATTATTACCAGGAGATTTTGGTATCATCGCATTGGTGACAAATGCTCCCCAAGAATCAAAATGATGAATTTTTAAATCACACTAGCTTTCTAAAGTATTGCGGTTTTATTTACTGGCAGGCAGATATAGCAGACACTCTCTGATAATTATAACAATATATGACAAGTATGTCATCATATCATTCAATATGGCGAACATAGCAAAATTCAAAATGGCAGGGTTTTTGTAAATGTATCATGAGTGCCGAATGTGTTGACAAAAGTAATGCTTAATCATATAACCCCGTAGTGGTTTGGGTACGTCGAGTAGAATAGAACATCTGCCTCTCTATCAGACAGTTCGTATAAGACAAGTTCAGGTTAAAATGTAAGTAATTTAAAACTGGAATAGTATTGGTAAAGCAATTTGCCCGGGTAAGGAACCAGCTACGTGTCCGAGTAGGCCGTTATCTATTCCTGCCGCCATAATTACTCTGTAGTGTTCCGGTCTGGCGGGTACAGCGGCCGATGTACTTGCGCAATAGGTCTTTCATCATGGCCTTTAGACAGCGATGCACAAGTAATATCTATGATGTCTATAGGACGTGGCTGTCTCTTATCACCGGGAAAACCGAGTGCTTATTGAACCGGTTGCACATAAAAAAATGCAAATTGATTGAAACTAAATAAATGCAAATAAACTTCGCAACAGATAAACCTAAAAAAAATTAAAAAAAACATGGTTATAGGTGTGTACCAAATATGTACGTACATCAAGTTAACGATGTAGGAAGTGGTAACATCAAAAAGAGATCTATCCCGACTCCACGGCGGGCTCGGAGGGCTAAGGGACTGGCTACGAAATAATTCCCGAATCAAAGCTTCTGCTTGGGTGGCCACCGATAACAATTATTGTTTTCACCCGGAATTTCCGGTTTTCGCTAAAGGGAACACCGCCAAATATCTAATTGGAATTTCTAATTAGATTTCTGAAGCTGAACGCTTGGCTAATTAGTTTGCAATGGGAGTTTTAAGTTCGCCATATTCTTAGTAGAAAGTACCAGTTTTGTTTTAATTATCTTTGTACCGCCGCGCTGTTAGTTATCGTTTAATTTATATACCAACCAAACCAGCAAACTTCGTAGTGCCTGACATTGACAGCTATAACAATTTGCATAATAAAAAAAATGTTTTCTAATTTTCACTACCTAGTTTTTCCCATTTTTCAAAAAAAGGAGTCTCTTTGTTCTCCGTTTTTTTTGGTAAATCAGTCAGATATTTTGTTCAAAGAAAATTTCTTGAGAATGCCCAAAAGGAAAATATTAAAGTTACCGCGTAACAAACATCAAAAAAACATACAGTCGAAAGTAGAACACAAGGAGGAGCTTTTGTAAAGTTTTGCTAATTGCAATTCGTTTGACTTTAATTCGGATTAATTTTCATTGGTTTAGATTTATAGATTTAGTTTTATATTGTTGAAAAGTATGAGAGCAAACAAACTTTTTGTTGGTGAGGATGAAATGTCATACATCTATCAAATCCTTCCCTCCGAATAGAAACCTGATAATGATAAATCGGTACGGTATTGCAACAAGAATAGATACCGATTCGAAAATTGATACGTAAAACAGTATTTTTCTTTATCTAAAATTATGAATATTTGGAATTTTCATCGACTGCGAAGATGGAAAATATCTAAACTGCAAATAAGTACGACCTCGTTGTTGCCAGTAAAAGCAAGTTGTCTCAGAACTCTACCCATAGTCTGAATGTTAAATTGATGGAATAAACCAGCAGTCGTCTTATCTTGAAATCACAGATACCTACGTTTCTTTAATTGTCAGAAAACTTTAACTAGATTTTAAATTTAGTTCCTACCATTTAAATAAAAAAAGTATCTTTACGCCCATATCCTCGAAGATTTAGACAGAGGTCTAACCACTGGGCACCACGAATAGCCGAAGACACGTAATCCCAGAATGTGATAAGTGACAAACCTGTCGCTAACTGGGTATATATTAAACCCCGAGCAACGTTGTTTTTATTAGAAAACTAGTTGTCCCAGCGAACTTCGTTTTACCTAAACGGATGGCATGGGGAAAAAGTACTGTAATATAAAAAGTACTGTAAAATACTTTTCCCATTTTCCCGGTGTTTTTCTTTGTAAGAACCTTCTTCTGACAACAACTAACACAACAAAAAATAATTAGCCAAATCGGTTTCGTCGTTCGGAAGTTATGCGCTTACCTACTACTACAGATTAAAAAAAATTTTTTTTTGTTGTCTGACCCGGGGGTCGAAGCCAGGACGCTATGAAGTCAAATCCAATACCAGACCGCTAGACCACAGAAGCCGATTCATTGCTTTTCCTGATGACACGACCAAAAAAATTTAAAAATTACTCTCTTCTTCTTACTCTTCTTTTTTCAAATATCCCTGGACAAATCACACACATTGAATCTTACCCCAAAGTAAGCAAATTTTATGCTTGTGTTATGGGTGTTAGTCAACGATACTAATATATACATATAAATACTTAAATAGATACCAGAATATATTACATATATATAAAACCCAGACCCGGAAATGCAGACATCTAATGTTCATCACACAAACCTGCCTGCCCCCGTCGGGAATCGAACCCGAGCCTTGCGGTTGGTCGATGTAGTTAGGCGTGTACGCTAGCCACTCGACCAACGAGGCGGTCAATATTTTCAGTAGAGTTTTCAAATTTCTAATAAGAAACCCGCCCGGAATAGATAATTGTCTGGTTAGTGATAAGTTTGCTAAATAGTACTTTTGACTATTCGTGGTTACCCTAACTTCTTTGTGGATATGGTTTTAAAGACTTTTCATTTTTTATTATTACTAATTTAGGGGTGAGCGGTAAGTTAGTGCACGAATTTCTTGATGGTAAGAAATCTTCACTGGTGGTTAAGGAAAAATGGAAAAGCTGCGGCGAGTATATAAGGCAATAGGATAGTCAAGCTGCTTTAAGAAAGAAAGATTAATAGAATTTAATTCAAAGCTTTCTATGAAATGTGCTCAAGTCTTGAATAAGATGGGTGAGGATAACAAAGTCCGGGGTTTCCGGACAAAGGGATATTGGAGGCAGAGGCATAAAAAAATCCAATACGAGAAATAGATAAAGTACTTTCAGGAGCTTACTCCAAAACTGAACTTGGCAAAAAAGTCTATATGATTATCAAAAATAAGGGCAGTGTGCAAAAGTACTTGTCGCAGAGTGTAACGTCGAATTATCTTCGGTTGAAATCAATATGTATCGAAAAGAGCTTAAGATTTTGGTCAGAATTATTTTTTTGATAACAGGTCACTGGAGGTTAAACAAACACAGATCTAGACAGCTAAGAAAAGAAAACAATTCACACATGTAAGAAAAGACAGCAATGCATGTCTTCTGCAATTTCTTTGTGCCTATTCAGACAAAAAGTAACCATTTAAAACGGCACAAAATAACGACTCAAGATCTTAAGCTGAGCCCAATGGAATTACTGTGTTGGTCCATCCTCCTTTGCAGAATAGACCATTTGCCTTCCTGTGTCAAGCAGCTCGTAGCAGGTGAGCATAGGCTTACCGTCACTAACACCGGGACATTTGACTAGGTGGTAGAGTCTCGCAGTGACTCGCCCGGATTGGTACCACTGCCTTACCTATTCCTGCCGCCATAATGTCAGCGCTTGCCGTTGACGTTTTCCGGTTCAGAGGGTAAGGTAGCCGGTAAACTTACCTTTGCTCAAGGCCAAACATCCCGGCCTAAGGTTGGCAACGCGCCATTTTCACCTTTGGTGTCTTTAGGCGGCGTGAATTTTTTTAACCATCAGGAAATCGGTCTGCTTGTTTGCCTTCCAATATCATAAAAAAATATAGATACAGTTCCTGGAGACTATCGACCCTGCGAAACTAAATATCTACTCTAACGAACAAGAGTTGCGATAGGTCTATGCAGGTTGCAGTGATAATTTGGATATATTTGGATAGTTGCAGTGGTATTTTTGTGTGGGAGGTTAGTGAACAAGCTCACGGCTTTCCTGATGGAAAGAGTGTCATAACAGGACACAACCTATACACAACATAGATGTAACAGATGCAACATTGTACTATAGCAGGAAGACGAGTGCCAAACGTTACGACGCGATCCTTGCAGGAGGCTCCTAAATAAAGGAAGTTAGGCAGGACCTATTCAAAGACTTCGCCATCTTAGGACAAAACTCGAGAGATTTGACTGCGGAATGTCAACCTAGGTCAACGAGTCACATGCATCTATCCATATTCGCATCGTAAATCTGCTTTCTCAAACTTTAACCTGTTATCGGATCGGATCGGATCATCCCTCTCTTTCTAGGATCTCACTGCTATAGCGAGTGTAACACCAACAGACTCTCCTAAGCACTCTCATTTGGAACGAGTTTGCTTTTTCTAAAATTTATGAAATTTTCATGCTTTTTCTCGTTTCCATACAACAACGTTGGGAAGTGTACAATATCATTATTAAGATGTAATTATTTATTATTAATAAGACGTTATTAAATATTTCATTTTTATTTATTATTATATTTCATTTATTTATATATTATAATATTATATATATTATAATATTTCATTATCGTCGGCGCTTGGTGGAATCCTATGATAGACACAATTTATTAAAATCCCAATATATTTTCATTATCTTTTTAAACAACCAGTTGCCTATTCCAGAATCGTATGGGCTATTACAATTCGAGTTCTGTTATTAACACTTAGCTAAAACAATAAAATGTATTGTGGAAAATAATTAAATAATGATATTGATAAATTGTCATTATTAAGCATTTTAATAAAATATCAAAAAAAGGTTGGCGATAGGCTTGCCACCTATCACATTGTGGGACTTAGTGTCTTCGGCTAGTCGTGGGTGCCCTGGTTGTGCCTCTGCCTACCTATTCGGGGATATGGGCGTGAAGATAAAATATCAAACGACGAAAATGTTTGTAATTTCAATTAAAGCATTTAACAGAATTGTGAGTATAAAGTGAAACAAATCGTCGTTTTAAAGTCCGCTCGAAACTTTTTAAACTTCCACAAACATGTGAGGACTCCGCTAAAACGAAAGTTGGCGAGTTTAGAATCGCTTCGAAAAAAGAACTTTAATTCTACATTTTAAAACAAAAGTCTCATTCGAGAAGGGTGATGCGTGATGCCTTACCCTTCTCAAACGGGGTCCTAAATAAAATTAGACAACTGGGGGGTAACTTGATTGACTTTGTTTCATTTTAGTATTTTCACGTTTAGACTTTTACATTGCTCAGTAATGTAAAAGTAATGTAAAGTCATAATGAAGTCATTACATAATGAAAAAATTGTTGTAAAAATATTTTACTTCACTTTATAGATTGAAATTTTACGAAGAAAACACTTTATTAGAATTCATAGACTACAGTATTTTTACTTGGAAAAGACATTACTCAGTTGATGTTGTAATTTAAAATTTGTTTTATTTTAATATTTTTATGTTAGACTTCACATTACTCGGTAATGTAGAAGTAATGTAAAGTCGTTACACTATTTAAGTATTCATTTTTAAACTACTTTATACTTTGAAATTTCATAAAGAAAACACTTTATACTATTATAATTGACAGACTTTACAGTATTTTTAATTAAAAAATACTTCGTTATTCGACTGATTTATCTTTTTTTTTATGATATTGGAAGGTAATCAAGCAGACGGATTTCCCGATGGTAAGAAATTCCCGTCGCCTAGAGACACCAAAGGTGGTAATGGTGCGTTGCCAACCTTAGGCCGGGATCGTAGTTGTGATCAACGTGTCTCGGATTCGATTCTAGATAATTCTAATCCAAAAAAACACCAACTATTTCATTGGGTTCCACATCGCCATTCAATAACTATTTTATCTGAAGATAGGAAATGGATCCAAAAGGGTCCCATATAAATTTTGTCAACATCCTACTAGTGGTTTTTGAGTAACACTTAATCCTACTAGTTCTACTAATATCATAAATGCGAAAACTTTTATGTTTGTTTGTTCGTTGGTTACTCCTTCTCTCAAACACTGCTGAACCGATTTATCATAAAATTAGGTACACATATAGAGAGTAACTTGTATCAACACATAGGCTAGTTTTTATCCCGAAAAATGATGCTGTGGGACCATTGGGCACACGTGGGCAACAGCTAGTAATGCATACATTTTTTTGCTTCTTTTGACATATCTTTATAACTCAAAAACCACAATTCGGATATCAATAAAACCTATATCGGACCACTTCGGAATCATGATCTATCTTTCTAAAGAAAACCATTAAAATCGGTTTACTATTGACCGAGTAATCGCGTAACAAACATGTAAAAAAATATAAAAGGAACATTTAGTCGAATTGAAAACTTTTTAGAAGTTCTCTAAAAAGTTTACGTGTGATGAGTTTTAAACTAGGTACATCATATCTCTTTTCATAAAAATTAGTAATCCATTAAACCATTACAAAACAACTAGACTTCTGTGTTTTTAACGTCAATTATATAGTAATCTCTACATTTTGCGTCGTTGGTCGAGTGGCTAGCGTACACGCCTACATCGACCAACCGCGAGGCTCGGGTTCGATTCCTGACGGGGGCAGGATTTGTGTGATAAACATTTAGATGCCTGGATTTACGAGTCTGGGTGTTTATTAAATTTATTCTGGAATCTGATCGCGGTCTAGCGGTCCGGGTGTTGGATTTGACTGCATGAGGTCCCGGGTTCGAATCCCGGGTCGGCCAACAAAAAGAAAATTTGATTTTTCCAATTTTCTAATTACAAAATGTTGGTCGGGATTGGAAATGTGGCCGGTTGGCGATAGGCTTGCCACATATCACATTGTGGGACTTAGTGTCTTCGGCTAGTCGTGGGTGCCTCGGTTGTACCTCTGCCTACCTCTTCGGGGATACAGGCGTGAAGATACTTTTATTCTGGAATCTATTTAAGTATTTCTTCACTTTTGTAACACAAGCATATTATAATTTGCCTACTCAGATTCAATTTGTGTGACTTGTCCAGGGATATTTATTTGTGTATGTGTATCTTATGTACATAATTATCTTGTATTATAAAATGGGATCATTTTATGAAAGGTACATATTATTCCGATGCATTTTTATAAAAAGGCAGTGTAGTGGTAGGAAAAAAACTTAACATATTTTTTGTAACACGTTTCTTCACACAGATTTTTTGTAGGTAGTGATTTGTATCTAAAGTTATCATAAGCCCAAGGTAACTTTTACTAATCATAAGAAAGTAAACATATTTCTTAATAAAAGGGCTATAAATAGCATAGGATTACTGATTTAAAACACATTGGTAAGATTTGTAATATCTAATCAACTTTTTAACTAAAGAAACGTAGAGAACGAGTTCAATAAAAGGTTGTAATAAACGGATGAGCAAAGGAAAAACAACTTTCTCAGAAAAAGACACAAAGACGGGAAACCTCTGCCATTTCATATAAATTATTAAAACAGATTTAACGTATTTCATATATTCATAAGTGTATGCAGGGAATGTACATCCAAAGTAGATCCTCCCAGGATGCCTCGCGTGGTTTCTTGGGCGCGGAATGTAGCCGGTAACAGCAAAAAGTGCTTCTGACTCGCTTCAAACGAAAGGGTCACTGGACTGCCCCCACTCTCGTTAACGTGGCCACTGGTTCTCAAAGTGTATCTTAAAACAAGACCTCACCTAGAAATTGAAATCTTTACATATTAAAAGAAAATGTCGTAACTTTTTACTATTTTTGTGACCATAATTAAAGTAATTAAATAAAAAAATATTCTGTACAAATTATACAAATTGATCTAACCTCTAAGTAAGCAAATTATATTATGTGCTTGTGTTATGACTGTTAGACAACGACACAACCAATTAGAAATTATTAAATAGATACCAGTGTAAATTTAATAAATAGTCAAATCCAGATATACAAAAATCTATATTCATTACACAACGGCCTGCCCCTGTCGGGGCATATGCTAACTCCTCAACCAATGATGAGGTCAAACTCTTGTTGAAAAGTTAAGTGTTTTCGCATGAGGTTCTATTATTTTACTAGTTTAATTATTTAAACTGTTTGTATATCACAATAACATAATATGGTACACTTAGTGCGTGTTTGATGCTTTCAGTATTTATTACAAGCCAAATTTTCTTCCAACAGAAAAAATAAGCATGAGACAAACAATGTAGTTGTACATGTTGTGTGAGCCTTTGTGGTCTTATGGTCCATTAATACTGTTGACGACGTGAGGTTGATTCCCAGGTCGAGAAACCCAAATTTATTTTTCACTTTTCCAATAAGAACAACGTAGCCTGGGATATGCCAAATTCCGGATTAGCGATAAAGTAGCCACCTATCATACCGTAATTGTATGTCTGCCTAGTCTTCGGGGAAATGGGCTTAATGATACCTATTCTTCAGATAATTCCTGAATATAAATCAATGAAAATTGGGCAGATAGATCTCCTGTTGGTACGAGTATAAAATATATTTTACCAAAGGTGTTAATGATGCTTCGTTAATCCGGGACCAAAAACCTCTAGCGAGATCGTTCTTAGCAACATTACAGATAGGTTTTGTAGAGAGTTCCTTGTGAGTCATGCTCATTTTGCTTATATAGGACTATGGTGATGTCTGCTTTCCCTGATGGCATTTCCCTTTGGAGGTAGGCAGAGGCACAACCACAGCACCCACGACTAGCCAAAGTCCCACAGTGTGTCCACAGCCCCATATTTTATTTTTGATGCCCGACCTGGGAATCGAAATCGGGACTTCATGAATTTAAGTTCAACACCTGGACCGCTAGACTACAGAGACGATTAACACACATGTTCCGCAATTAAACATTTAACATATACCACAATATATAGGTGGCAAGCCAACCGGGCACATATCCAATCCCAGGCAACATTATTTTTATTGGATATACCCAATTTCTATATATTTTTTGTTACCCGACCCGGGGATCGAACCCGAGACCTCAAGAAGTCAAGCCCGACGCCGGACAGCTAGACGCGATGTCAATAAGTTTCATAAACCCTGAACAATGAAACTATGAATGGTGCTAATTAACTGGTATCAAAGTTTGAGAACCCCAGATATTTGCATGCTGTATAAATCTACATATAATTCTCTAACGCTTAGTTGCCTAATGAAAATGAGCCCTTTCTTCCACCCTTCGGAGCCGCACGGTCAAGCTGACCCTCGGACATCTCGCGTCTGAGGATCCTTAATGTAGCCCCGTGTGTTTTAAATGGAAATCGCACTTGTAATTTATGTGAAAGGGTTTAGAAAATTGCTCTCTCTTCGTATTTTATGCGTGTTCTGCTAATTTTTTACGATTCAAGCAGTCGTTGCAAAATAAATATTTTATATCTCTACCTGGGGGCTGATTATGTCTCTCAGTTGCCAACTAAAATAGAAAAGTGTACATCAAATAGCTGTCAAATGACGTGCTTTTTTATATTTGCCATCTCCAGTGACCAACAGAAATACAATAGAGATAGCAAGCTCCAATGGCGTCATGTGATGTACACTTTTCCAATTTGAGTTGGCAACTAAGTTACATAATCAGCATCCTCGTTTTATTCTATCGCTATTTCACCCAAATATGATATAAACGACTGGTTACAAGTTCGATTCTTTTCCTATGGAGCCGATATGTGTAGTAGAAAATGTTGCTAACTTTAATTATAATATCGAGTATTGCTAGGAACGTATAAATAAATAAACTTTAAATTAAAATTAGTGTAAGCAATAAGATGTGAAACAGAGAATCACGGATAGTCAGCGGCACGTGTCGCCAGTCACATACGAGTATCAATGGTTACTCTAGTATGGGATTTAAGCTATGCGCGCATCCTGGATCTGCTAGCTCTATATAAAATATTTTGAGTTTTTGTTGAAGTTTTTAAGGAGAAGGTTGGCAGTGCTCAAACTGATATACTATATTATAAAGCTAGATTTTTTTATAAGATTAAATTCGGAAAGTAAGACAAAAATGATATAACGTAATACTTGTTATTATATATTTTGCTTTCTAAAGAATGTATTTTTTGTTGTTTCTTCGATTCGATTTTTTTTTATTTTTGTAAAATATTAAAAACTCAGTACGGTATACAACACTATACTAATAGTATATAATTATAGTTTGTTCGCATTTATGTAATACTAGTATGAGTTTATATCATTTCGTTTAACATTTATAAATCTATCTATATATATAAAAGAAAGACGTGTTAGTTACACTATTTATAACTCAAGAACGGCTAAACCGATTAGGCTGAAAATTAGTAGGGAGGTAACTTAAAACCGGGAGAAGGACATAGGATACTTTTTATCCTGTTCAATTGTGAGGAAACTGGGAAAAACAACATTTTAATTTTTCCCATACAAACTGAACGGGCGGAACGAAGTTCGCGGGAGCAGCTAGTATTGTATAAATCTTGATACTTTATGTATTGTATCGTGTATTATGAACATCATCGCATAATATTTCTTTGTTTTGTAGTTTCATACCATAAGGTTGCCTGGAAGAGTTCGATATTTCCGAATTTTTATGGTGCTTGTTTTTCAAGTTTTACTTTTAGTGTATTTGTTTTTCATGTATTTAGAGCACAAAAAAACTAATTTATTTTATATTTTCGAAATTATAAAAATTAATGTAATTAATACAAAATAATTTGTTATTTACCACTTTCTTTGCCTATCATTTTAGAATCGAAAAATGTTAGTAGGATTAAGATTACCCGGAGGCTTTTGGACCAAAAGCATTTCTTATTTTTTGAACAGATTTTTGCAATTTAATTCATTTATTTTGCAGTTAATAGGTATTAAAAGATGTTGATGTTTACGTAATGTAGCCAATCGGACGTTGTTACTTAGTAGACTTTTTCCCCGTGTTGGTCCAGGCTCCTTTGAAGAATAGACCATCTGCCTTCCTGATAGGCAGCTTGTAAAAGGCAAGCGTAGGCTTAACACTTAACACCGTGACATCTTACTAGGTGGTAGAGTTTTACAATAACTCGCCCAGATTGGTACCACCGCCTTACCTATTCCTGCCGTCATAACGTCAGTGTTTGCCGTTGACGTGTTCCGATTTTGAAGGGTAAGGCAGCCGGTAAGCTTACTTTTACACGAGGCCTAACATCCCGGCCACAGGTTGGCAAGGCACCATTACACCTTTGGTGTCTCTAGGAACGTCCTCTGTAAAAACGCAATGTTGAGTTGTCAGACTCTTGAATCGAACCCAAGAACCTCACGCAGTTACATCCAGTATACTCCAGATACGATATAAATTGTAAATAACATTAAAATGTCGATGTAAGGTAGGTGGTCCTATTAATCAGTGTGTGCGTATAGTGGTAGCGGCAGGGTAATTAGATTTAAGAACAACTGGGCGGCGTCGGGCAGAGAATGGCCTGCATTAATTTGAGCCTCTCTAACGAGGGCGGCGGACGCCCTGACCGACTGGGACCTTGCACTTCTGTCCAATACGTAGAGTCGCCATTGTGACTTCTATTTTTAAAAATACCATGAATACGGAGGTTGCTCAATAGATCTGCAAGGATCATATGATTTAGCAATCAATACTCTCTGCTTAATCCGAAAGGGACTTGGCGTCAGGATATGTATGTATGTATTTCAGGTGATACTTTTTATTACGTTGTTGAACATTGTCATTTTGCAAGGATTAAGGGGTGTTGAAAACAGCTTTACCTTTTACGTTTGCATAACATTAGTACCTACTTCAAATTGTAGTGTTGATTATGTGATTGTTTTTTTTTGACGTGACAACGTCTTAAATTACCGTATTTTTATTTTTTTTATTTTTTAGCATTTGCCCTGAGCTTGGGACAAATCTCTATAAATTTTAAAGAAATCATTCATTTGATGGGTATTCATTTGAAGGGTACTCAGAATTGTGTATCTATAGGACATAACTACCCGCGTTAACGGGTTAGAAAGGAATTAAAAATTTCGCCACGGGACTTGAATCCTCAGTAGCTCAATTGGTTAGAGCATTCGTCGGCTTGAAACGAAAGGTTACAGGTTCAAATCCTGTCTGGGGCGAAATTTTTTCTTTCTTTAAAATTTATAGAAGTCTTAAATTATGTTGTGGCTCGGAGTCACTCTTGAAAAAGTGTAACGCCCGCTCACGTCTGTTACGATGAGTCACCGAACGATAGAGAGGCCCGCGGGACGGACGAATGCCTTGCGTCTCTCTCCCACATATTCTACCGAGAAAATCTTCGTCCGTAAAACCGGCTTTACAGGCAACCATTTTTTTAAATGCCTAATATGTTGCTAACCGCGAGGTTTTTGCAACTTCACCGGAATATGGTGTGATTGTGGGAAGCAGGCGATAGTACATACGTGGTCGAAAATGGAGATATCACAAACAAAACACAATAGATCAGTTCACAACTAAATGGATAATTCTAAATGGACAGGTTGTGAACTTTGTCATTTTGTTTACAACTTTAAGATAGTTGACAATCTCGGTAGATGTCTTGTAAGATGACGGCGTTATAATTGTCTTGTGCTATCGTCATTATTATATTACAATCTCCTTACTCAGCTTATATCGTATTTATATGTACTGTTAATCTGAATTCTATGCATTTCTCTATTTCAGTTACGTTAATTTCAATCTTATGATTAAATGCTTTAGTTGACTAAGGTCTAAACCATTATTTTACTACAAATTTCTTAAAGTTATAGTTCGGCAATCTATATTTTTTTACAATATATCCCAGTAGGGATACAGCGCTACCCTTCTTTAATTGAAATCTGGTGGCTATATACTGTAGCTTGCTAAGCTCACAAAGTTTTTTATAATTAAAAAAAATACTTACAGCAAACATTAGACTACATTAATTTGCAGCTGTAAACATAAACATTGCAATAATGTCGAATTGTAATAATGTCGACTCCACGCATTTCTCTGTCTCGGTGATGTGTCCAACGTAGCATTGGGCGCGTCCACTACGCTATGTTTATTGCAATCTGGCGGCTAAATGCTTCTGCTTACCCAGCTTATACAGCCCTTTAGTTATATCAGATTTAAACTTCTAAGGTACATATAAACTACGATCTGAAGTGTGCGAATGTGAATAATTATATAAAAGATCTCTGAATATTTTTTTGACTTCCACCGTGTCCCTGCCAAAATTTTCTCGACTTTATGTTTAAAAGCATTAAATGTAAAACAATATCGTGTGTGACTGGACAGTCCATTTCATAGTTGACCCGCACTATGAACACTGTGAAGGAATTGCAATGTTGTATTTGAAAGCAGTAGTGGGAATGGATTTACTTTATTGAATTATTGTATTATAAGGCTAACAACAAAAGAATTCTTAATTACTGGATAGTCCATCATGCGGTCGAAACGGTTGGAAAATCTATGATGTCACTAATCACATTTACAAAAGTGAAATCAAAGAGAGAGTAGAATTGAGAGAAAGTGTTATTATAAAATGAGAAAGGGAGGTGGTTCGGTCATTTGGAAAGGTTGGAGGAAGAAATATTGAAAAAAACTGGTATATAATGCATTTGCACCTACCTACCTACCTGTTCTAGGTTGAAATTCCAGGCCCGATTGACTTTTGCGTATTATCCTAGAGTCTATTCATCAAACTGCAATTGATTATATGGAAAGAGTAATGAGGAAAAATCTAAGCAAGGGTTTAAGAATCGTAGCAAAAGACATAATATGATACTCTCTGCTAACAACTAAATGGATATTTCAACCAACTACCTAAGATAGGAGATAGGGCTATTATACGAGTATATTGATTACCACCTAGTTAACTTCTGCCTTAACCCTCAATATGGGTTGCACTATTACAAAGTTATGAGATGTCATATAAAAGCAGGCTTGTAGCTCTACACGATCTAACTCTACAAGCCCTAACATCACCTTACACCTTAAACAAAATATTTTGTGGCTTGGCCGTTTTCTTACTATAAGAACTATTGCGTAGCAGAAAAGTAATGAATTGTCTTAATAATCTTAAAAAAAATACCTCCATGTGTTGGTAGCGATAACAAACATATATGAAATGTAGAGTTTGTAAGCAAATCTTGTGAAGTTAGAGCGTGTAGGATTAGAAGCTTGGCTCTACATGACATCTGTTAACTTTTTGTCAGCGTGAGCCATATCGTCTTGGCAACATTTTAATAAAACATATTTAACTAGCTGTCCCGGCGAACTTCGTTTCACTCGTTCAGTTTGTATGGGAAAAATTAAAATGTTGATTTTCCCAGTTTCCTCGCAATTTTTCCCTTTTTTTATTTTTTAAACCTTCCCTGGACTTGAACAAATAATTAAAAACCAAAATTAGCGAAATCGCTTCAGCCGTTCTCGAGTTTTAGCGAGACTAACGAACAGCAATTGATTTTTATATATATAGATGGCATATTTTTTTTGTAAAATTAGTTTTTAACTGGCAACTCATAAACAGATTTAATGTATAATGAAGGTATGAAGATCACTTGGTCCCGTCGGCAAATATTGAACGAGTTCCCTTACAACACAAAATCAAACCTTTTATTTAAGTCCGTGCACACAGAGGGCACATTGTTTGCAAGGGCTCGCCCCAAGGGAGATAGTTCAACAACCCTTTCGTTGACCAGATAAGCAGATTTTGCTTAGGTTGAGATATTATGGTTTGCTGCTTTTAATTATAAATGTTGAAAAACCACCAACAAATTTACTCTTTTTGTATGTAACGTGGCTTGATACCTAAGCCACGTTGTCTCTTACCAAAACCTTTTTACTTCTAATTTTTTATGGTATTGGAAGGCAAACAAGCCGACGGATTTCCTCGAAGTAAGTTTAAGTTTGCCGGCTACCTTACCTTCCAAACAGGAGCACGTCAATAGCAAGCACTGATGTTATGGCGGCAGGAATAGGTAAGGCGGTGGTACTAATCTGGGCGAGTCGCTGCGAAACTCTACCACTTAGTAGGATGTCACGGTGTTAGTGACGGTAAGCCTATGCTCGATTTATGCGACCCGCCGGGCAGGAAGGCAGATGCTCTATTCTGCAAAGGAGCCCGGACCAACACAGGGGACTATTTAGGTTGTTTTTTTCAAAAAATATGATCCAGACATTATTTGTTGTATTATTTCTACAATTCGACTAAAAGAAAATAATTGAAGATCAATTGAATTTCAATCAGTTATTATTCTTTTCTTATCAAATTTATAGATAGTTTGTAAAGTATCTTCACACCCACATCCCTGAAAGTATAGTCAGAGATACTAACAAGGCACCCACAAATAGCCGAAGACACTAAGTCCCAATGAGCAAATAGTTTGTATTGAATGAAGTCATCGTTGTAAATAAATAAATAAGATATTTCAAATGGCTCGTCAGGCTTTATGTAATTCATTTGATTATGTCATTTAAAGGTCATGAATAATTATAAGTTAATTAGCGTTTGTAATAAATCATTATTTCTATGATAATTATCTAGTGCTGACAAAATTAAGTAGAACATACATTGCCTATACCAACGGTGTGAATAGTACATCGCCATATTAGTCTGGTATCATAATCTTGATTGAGTAAGTTTGATGGGTTCTCTGTAAATTGTGATTTGAAACTGGATTTATGTTTCTTTAAATTTTAAAGAAAGAAAAGTTTCGCACCGGACATGATTTGAACCTGTAACCTTTCGTCTCAAGCCGACGAATTTAGCATAGGGCACGTGCTAAAATAAAAATACCTTGGATTTATTATCACTGAAGTAATGTCCAAAGGAATAAATAAAGCGAATTGACCAATCGATGCAAGTAGCTCTACCACCTAGTTTGTAATACTACACCATTACACCATCCACAATGTGTAAGAGATGAGGTCATTTGACGAAGGAGCAATCTGTCGATGTGATCGTCATATTCGATGCCTTAAAAACAAGTATTTATTAATCAAATTTTATTTAATATAAACAAAATGTTAAAAATATAAATAAACATACAAAAGGCGAGCTTGCACCATAAATAAATTTGCTGCAGTTTACCGGGTTACAGGGTTCAACAAAATAAAAAGTAGACATACGCTTACACACATAAAGCTAATAAAAACAAAAAAAAATATGCAACGAAAGAGCAACTAAATTAATAACATACATGAATATATTTAATTTTAAGTAAGATTAATCAAATGCCGAATAGTTTAGTTAAATTTCTAACTACATAAAGCCTAAGTCAGGTTTCCTGTGAAAATGACAGCTGTCTATCGACTGGACGGGAGAAACAGCCATCAAAAGCTATATGAATGGAAGGAAATGGCGACATCTTTAAACATAAATTGACAACCCTATTACAAAGCAGGAAGAATCATTATTGCAATAGTTGCTAGGATTTAGCAAAAGCGAGGGTACTTCGATGTTCGGTGCGTGTCGTATAGAACAGCTGCGTTTTGAACTAGCTCTATACATTGCTTTAGACATATGTTGTAGGTAGTTGAGGTTTTCATATTATAGGAAGCATAGTGGGTAGTAGTAAGGAGCACGTGATCATATAGCCTTTTGACATAAAAAGTGGCCACAAAATATCAACCCCTTACTGCAACGCATCCCATGTCAGCACACCTAAATTTTTTGTCGAAAATTTAAATATCTTTAGGTTTTTAGTGACGGCAACATTAGAAACCACAAACCAAATTACATTTTGATGTTTAGAAGCTGTGGGATGTTGGTAGCACTATAAAGAAACAAGCTGTAGCAGTTTGAAGTTGACAGTGGCCGGGACGTGAGTAGATCTATCTTTAAACCGATTTATTCCAAAACTTACGGAATAATTTACTTTGAATTTTATTCTGTCAAATAAACTAGTTCTAATAATTGGCAAAATTGAAGAAACTGCAGTAAGCCTTCATTGATTTCAAATTTCAGCCACTTCAAATTATGTTGTGTGCATATTTGATATTAAATGCAGTAAGTAGAGTGCCAAATTTGCCGTTAATTTATGGGATTGTAAGAAATAGTGGTAAATTTTATATCGTTCACGACACGGTATGCAATAAGATAAAAATTATTTTCTTACACATTTATGGGAAATGTATCTGCCACTTCTTGATTTCAAATTAGCAATCGTCTGAGTTTTGAAAAAGAAAGATTCCCACATTTTACGCCAAAATCACGAGGCAGGCCTATAATAAAAAAAAATAAGGGGAGTTCAAATAAAAAAAAACAAATAAAAGATCGAGTTGCCAACAAGAGAAGTTGCAGAAGATGGTTTTCATCATTTACCAGAGTGGACCAATAAAAGAAAAAGATGCAAGAATGAAATCGGTGGTTAAACTTTTATTTGCTTTCATGTATCAAAAAAAATTGTTTTCCAAGAGTTCCATGTTCCTCTAGATCCAGTACCACTTCCATCAGGAGAAGATTAAAATTAATAGTGTTGTTTTGGGTGGCTTGATTTTGAGTTATACGGATTATTTTAGGTTTTTTCAAAATAAATTGAGGGGTAAGGGTTAATTCATAAGTTTATACATAAAATTACATTGTAGCTTATGAAGAATAGAAAGGACATTAGCTGCAAAAGCTAGAATGCTAAATTTAATATGCAAGATTTTATCATTCTGTAACTAGTCACATATACCTATTATGTGAATTGTGCAATTGCATAGGCAGGTATTTGAAAAAAATTATCTCATTACTGCATGTGTTCCCATATTCGGTACAAACATTTTTTTCCATTCGCAACATACAGCACCATGCACATTTTTTTTAAAAATACGTAAAAAAATCAAAAATGACAGTTACATTTTTTTAAATTTTTTTTGGGTTCCTCAGACTCAAAAATATGTCATATTTTTCCCACATAAATGAAAAATTCCATGCAGTAAGGGGACAAATAAAAGGAAAAAAATGGCGCTAGTGTAACGGGTGGTATCATCTACATTTATCTGCTTTGTAGGTATATTATTTTGACTCATTTATTTTGTAGGAGCTGTTTTATATAAATAGCTACCCAAATACAAATAACAAATACAACATTTATATAAACGTCCTAACTACTTTTGGTGTTTTCTTAAAAAAAGGGCATCTGGTATTTGTTTAAGGCTATTCAAGGCTTAAACAAATACGATACGAATAAGACTCTTTTTGTAACACAGAGTGTCTGCTCCACCCTGCATAATATAGCGAAAAAGAAGTGTATGTATAAAAAAAGTATCATATCATTTCCTCGAAGATGTCGACAAAGGTGTGATTACACCTTTGCAGACATCGAGGGTGCCCTCGATTAGACGAAAATACTTAGTCACTCCTTAAGATAGGTAGCAAGGCTACCAACAACTGCCAAACAACAAGATAACAAGAAAGCTTTCCTTATATCAGCAAACACAAAACACAGCTCCTCCTCTGGTAAGTGGAAAATCTAAATCTATATTTTTTTATATTTCAATTTGTTTATTTTTGTTTTACAAATGTCCAATACTTATCAGTTTCAGTACTTTTTATTGTCGACGGTTGGTGAAATTTTACTCTAGACCCAACTTGTGACATACCACTTATACTTTCCACACGTTTTTTTAAATTTTAGTTTCGACCAACTTTATTTCGACATACATGTTGCTTAAATAGAGAACTATTAAAGCGTCATGTATGTCATATGATAACATAAGTTCTTTTCAATCAAATACAATTTAATTGTTCATCATGAAAGTCAGTCAGTCAGTAGCGAAGATTCACACTGTATTTTCTAAATGGGGCGGGTATAACATCGAAATACTCTTAACTTTTTTTCAACTTTAGAATATTATAATTAAGTGTTACTAATAACTACACTTATGAATAATCTTTGTTCGTAATGGCACTTTACGCAGATCAAATTTTGCTGTAAGTTTTCATAGTGGGGGTTTAAATTTCACGGCACACTTAACTAGCTTCATTAGGGGGATACGATGCGTCTCATAACACATCTTCGTCAAACTACTCGTAACGTTTCGTAGAGCTACGTAGATCGCTGTAGACCTTGCTACATTATTTTTGAAATTGCTTTGGATTCGTTTTTATCAAACAGATTATTTTGTTTACGAAACAGTTTTTTAGGATAATGGAAAGCCAACGAGCAGACGGATTTTCTTTTAAGATTCACGCCGCCAAAAGTGGTAATGGTGATTTGCCAACCTGAGGCCAGGCTTCGAACAAAAGTAAGTTTACTAGGTAACTTACCCTCCTAACCGGAACACGTCTACTTGAAAATGATGAAAATGAAAAGAATGCTTGGCGCATTGGACGTTATGGTGGCAGGAATAGGAAAGGCGGGCGAGTCGTTCCGGAACTCTACCACCTAGTAGGATGTCAAGGTGTTAGTGACGGCAAGCCTATGCTAGCCTTTTACGAGCTGCCTGGCAGGTATGCAGATGGTCTATTCTGTAAAGGAGCCAGGACCTACAAGGGGCAAAGATTACGTAGTTTACGAAATATTTGTGTAGCTTACGAAATGAAACATTAAGTTTACAAAATTAATTACGTACTTTACAAAATATATTACTTACTTTACAACGTATTTCTGTAGTTCTCTAAACATTTATGTAATTTATGAAATAAATCATGACGTTATGTATCTAGTTTACAAAACAAATTATTTTGTTTAAGAAGTAAAACATTTTCTACAAAGTAGCTATAATATAATGTAGCGTAAAAATGTTTTTCATAAGTAATACTGATATTAACATTGATTTATTTAGCAATAGCAGTTTTAAAGAGCTGTTATAGAGCTTATTTTACAAATTTTGTACAAACATCTCTCAACTATAAATAAATTAAATTAAAAAAATATGTATAATATATTTAAAAACTAATTAATTTAAATCAGTTTATTTTTTTTGAACATGTCACATGAATGGTCGAGGGGTCAGCGTAGGTACATGCCTAAATTCACGAATCATCCTCGAATCTCGGGTTTGATTTCCGGTATTTGTACAATGAACACATTTATCTATATTTTTAGGTATGACAGTTTATTGTAGTAATTTTATGAAAAATAGACGTTGCCCGTTGCTCCCTGATTTATTTGTTTATATGTAGATATCGATACAGCATAGACTAAGTCGCTCTATTGCCTTCTCTAGGCGATGGCTAAGTGAACATGTGCAACATGAAAGATAGACAAACAAACACACTTTCGCTTTCATAATTAATTGTTCTTTTGTATCAGTATCTAAAGATACTGATATCCTCATCATCATCATCATCATCAGCTGGAGGACGTCCACTGCTGAACATAGGCCTCCCCCGAAGAGCGCCGCAAGTCACGGTCAGTCACCAGCCGCTTGCATCCAGCGGCTCCCCGCGACTTTGACCAGATTGTCAGTTCGCCGGGTGGGAGGTCGTCCAACACTACTTCCTCCGGTGCGGGGCAGCCACTCCAGAACCTTTCTTCCCCAACTACCAAGATACTGATATGAAAGAGCTCAAAATCAGCACCGATTACACAAAAATATAATTTATATACCTACTATATGTTTTTATAGCTGTTGCTCACGGCTTTGGCTATATTTTTAATTTTTCTTTTATCTTCCTAGGGTACGACTTCCACTGTCTTTAAATTATTCCTACTAATATAAATCCTAAAATTCGTACGCCTGACTCTCAACAATATTAACGTTTTCTTTAAATTTCCAACCAAGGCGTCGATTGTTTTTTTGAAATGGCTAATATGATGCTAACTGCGAGATTTTTACAACTTCACCGGACTTTAAAGGCGTCGAAGCGTTAATTTCATACAAAGGATACATTTTCATAGATTTTGTATAATGAGTGTATTCATACATAAATTTTGTGTCAAACCCCTGACCATAGCTTCCCCGTGTAAGAGTAATTCGATTTACATACAGCTACCCAACTCCCTAGTCCACTATACCCTCTATATTATGGTTATTTTTTTAAAGATACTGAAACGTACATTTAACTATCGTTTACGCAGCTACTTATATACTATTTATAGTCAAGTAAATTTGAGTTTTTTGAGATAAAGTTATTAGTATCGAATGTTACAAGAAGTAACGTTTCTATATATTAGTTTTAAATTTAAAAAAAAAATATTTATTATTTCTGAAATCACTCTTTTTATTAAGAATGCATAAATCTCTAGACATTTTATTAACTATCCAGATATCTAGCTCTAGTAACTATTAGGTAAAAGAGGCTGATACATTTTAAAAAGTGCACAAAATTACTGGAAATAATGTTTTAAACACCTACTCTCATATATTTAATTTAATAACCGAATGGTAACAAGATATTTTTCACCACACTATAAAAAAGAGATAATCATAGTAATTATTAATGTTAAGATATGTTTAAATTTCACTCTCACAAGTTACACAATTGTAAGTAGATCCTAAGTAATTAACTTAGGTATACACCTAGTAGCTGAGAGTCAGGTGCATTTCATAGTTAAGAATATTAGGGTTGTATGTATTGACAACAATGTCGATGACATTTTGCAATATCCGTAGGCGACAAGAGACGATGCCGGAGCGCGGCTGCTAAATGCCGCAAGATCACCACTCTATCCCGTTTTCTCTGATACATTTGGAACACCTCTCGCTCGCGCCGGCGCGAACACGTGTTTATTTGTATGTTTTATCCTTCGGCGGCTTTAAACCCAACCCACTTTAACCGCAAAGTGCGCTCCGCCGCCCGCCGCGCCCGCGCCATCGCCGCCTCTCGCTCGCCACGGAGCCGCACCGACGAAACTTTATCCGAAGTCGACGGGCGCGGACGTACGCCGCGTATTAATAGCCACCGCTAGCGGACACCGCAACTAAACGGCACATCACTGACTGTCGAACTCCCATCGACGAGTCGCATCACGAACGCGAACTAATACGGACGTAACACCACACTTTATCACTAAAATCACGGACGTAAACTAAAACACAGCAAAGTATAAAAAAGTATCCTACCGAAAGTGAGAGGGACGTGCGTACGTAAATACGGATCGCAAAAAGTGCCGTCATTGAAACTAGTGAAAAGTTTTTTCGTCGCGCGAGGGGGAGCCACCCTCTGCCGGAAAAAATCGGCCCCGCGCTACCCTCCGAACCTTTCATTCACCGGGAAAAAAGTGTGGCAAGGCCGTGTGACGTCATCTCATCTAGTGGCCACGCGATCGTTTCCTAGCAACGAATTACTCTGAAAATTCGTGAAAACTTTACAGGTATGCGGGGATGATATGACTTTGTCCCGTGGCGGGGGCTGGGGTCAGTGTGGAGTGGATAGTGAGATGTAGTAGTGGACACAGTGGACTCTATGTGCACCACTCAGAGGGCACGACTGAGCAGGATGCATCTGACGGGGGCCACGAGTGGTGCCGTGTCGCCAGACACAAGCACCACTCTCCTCCATGAGACCTACACGAAAATGACGTCAGATATCTTAGCGGAAAGAACTCTTGGCGATTTCCTATCAGAGCATCCTGGGGAGTTAGTGAGGACGGGCAGTCCGCATTTTGTATGTACCGTTTTGCCCCCACATTGGAGATCGAATAAAACTCTCCCCGTTGCATTTAAAGTGGTGGCGTTAGGGGATGTTGGGGATGGTACGCTGGTGACTGTGAGGGCTGGCAACGACGAGAACTGTTGCGCGGAGCTGCGGAACAGTTCGGCGGTGATGAAGAATCAAGTGGCCAAGTTTAACGATCTGAGGTTCGTCGGCCGTAGTGGACGCGGTGAGTGCTGAAGGTGCAGTTATTGTTACACAATGAGTATACGCTTTCTTTGCAAATAATTGGAATACGGGATGATATACCTGATGGGAAACCTCAGCACTGTTCATAGTCATTTGTAATACAAATTATTACTTGCCAATGTCATGCCGACTTCTAGATTTTTTGGTTTAAGAAATCCCCATGTGGAACCTCCTTGGATTTATTTTCAAATAATTATTCCATAAGGAGCGATCGCAGGCAAGTGGTTAAAGTTTGTCTGTATGTTTGTTAAGTCCTAAAGCTCATTTTTTTAACTTAATATTTTTTATTGCATATCTCTAATAAAAAAAATTGTAAAATTAATTTGACCTAATTGCGGCATGTATTAAAACTTAATTAAATAATATTGTAGATTCTAAATTCAGTTTCTTTATTTATACAACTATCAAATAGTGTATAATTAATACCTTATTTTTATATTTAAAAATGAATTCCCATTTTTCTGGCTATCGCATAATGCATGAACGAATGAAAAATATCAATATTCACAGTTAGGACACGACAATGTCTGTTGGGTCAGCTAATGTTGAAAAAAACTGAATTTTACAAAAATCAACGAATTTGGATGTAATTTAGTACACTGATAAGCTATAACATGGAATAAATACTGAAGGTTTTGGGCACCAGTTGTTAAAAATATAGTGAGTTTACAATTGATTTGTTATAAATTGTTATTTATTATCGCAAAACTGTTGAATTTAATAAATATGTGAGAATAACTATACAATAGTATTAGCAATTTAAATAAGGCTTTCTGTGACATTGGTGGCTGTAAGTTCACAACATGTGATTAATGTGTATATTGATTTTTGTGATACAGAAAATTGCATTTATTAGACAAAAACAGTGAAGTTAAAATATCTTTAAGTTTTTATTTTTAAACTAATGTTAACATTTTTAAAATACTTCAGGTTAACTTCTGGCTTCTGCATATGAAAAAGCCAGCACCTTCTAATGTGCACTTCGTAATGTACTTAATATTCGTCGCTGTGGTTTAGTGGTCCGATTTTGGCTTTGATTATATGAAATCTTTGGTTTGATTCCCGGGTCGGGTAACATAAAATGTGATTTTCCAATTTTCTAAAAAAACAATGTTGCCATAAATAAATGGTTAGTTGACGATAGATTTTCCACTTTACCTTTAGCTAATTGTAGTTCCCTTGCTTGCTTTCTTATTTTCTATCGTCCACTTTACTTTGTATTAAATGGTTAGTGTCAAAATAAATTAAAACGAATAAAAATAACGATGAAGTAAACAAGTGATTTCTCTAACATATAATACATAACATATAGGAAGTAGGTAAAGTTAAGGCATGTATATTTTTAAATTGTAAAATAGTTGAGTCTGTACGTTATATATATTCCAAAACAAGATTTAAATAGGTCACTTAATACTTTTGATTTTGAAAAATTTTTTATTCCGCAACATAGAAAACGACTAGACACATTTAGATTGAATATTCACAGTTAAGGGTGCACCCTTACCAAATCCAAAATCACCCTTCCAAAATCATTATTTCTTACTGCAGTAAGAAATAATGATTTTGGAATTCAGTAGGTATTTCATTAGTCATGAAATTGGTGCTGAATGTATTTATTGCGATTTGTTTTACTTTGTATTTTCAGTGATTAACTTTAGTACTTTTGTCAGTAAAATTAAAAACATTAAACTACTTTAATTCTAAAATTTAAATGAATTTTAGTAACGCTACAGATTTTAAAACAAAAACAACGTTAAATCTGATGTTAAATTTCATAGCCTTGCCTTTAACACAAAGTTTTACCAAACGCTGTGAAGTTATAGACCTTAAATTTTTTGTTTTAAATATTTTCTCTTTTGTGGATTGATAAGAATATGAAAGACAGAACTGATAGTATAACTTACACTTAGCAACTAGCAGCATGTAGGTACCTATTACGTATCGATTGAAATATTTATAGAGAAAATTCCAATGTATATACAATTTTCATTTTAAAAAAAAAACACATAATAGTGCTAAACGAATATTTGTTATTAAAAGTAACGTGTTGGGCTTAAGTTCAAATATGTAAAGAAGAAGATCTCTTAGAATTTGCTAGATGTTAATGGTGATTTAGAAGATAAATCACCATTAACATCTAGCAAAATCTAAAACCGCACAATTAAGGTGTAAAAGGGCAGTTATAAACCACTTACTTAAGGTAAATTAGTGGTAAAACAATTTAATGTTTTGGCAAAGTTTTCAAGAGGGGTAAAACTCTTATGACATTGGGAAGAAGTTGAAACTTTTTCCGAGTAACTTAAGAAAGTTGGGTGAATGTCAAACAGGGCGGGATAGCCTTCATAGCCGCCCTATCATCATTTCCCGTTTTCACGCCCTTTCTTAAAAAGTTTACTTTGTATTTGCAAGGCAACATTCCTGTTATTATAAAAAAGAGACGAAAATTTGGATTTTTTTTGTAAGTTTTCGGCATTTCTAAAAAAGTACGTGTATATTATTTTTCCTTTATTCAATTGCCCTTGATTTTTAATAAATTCTTATTTCTTCAATGTATAAAAATCGAATTCCAATATTTTTATGCTCTCTCTCTCTCTTATATATATATGTTTTCTACAAAAACTTTTATAGCTTGTATGTATACATAGCAAAACAAATATCAAATCGTAAAATACTATGTACAAACACAAAACATAATTTTCGAACTATGTTTGGTAAAAGAAAAATTATCGATGAGAACATTTTAGTCTAAAACACACCGACTTAAAAAAATTTTGAAGTCGGTGTGATTTAAAAATATTTTACTATCAGTGACGACTTTTCTTAACTTTCAGCTTTTTGTGAATGAATGACATATATTGACTGCAACAAAAGGAGGAAGTTTTCCTACATTTTCGGGTTTTTTAATAAATAATAAATGAAAATAAATGAATACATGACATATATTTTATCGACTGCAACAAAAGGAGGAAGTTTTCCTACATTTTCGTGTATGTTAATTGATTTCTCCGTCATTTCTAAATTAATATTAAAGTTTTTTTTATTTGATAAAACATATTTCAGAAGCGATCCTATTGCTACCACGTCTGGGTCTTATGACGGATTTTATGAAAGGAAAATCATTTTTTGTGTGCGTGAACGACATTTCCCAGTGTGGGTTCGATTTAAAAAAAATAGAAATCAAAGTAAGTTTTTTTGCAATTTTTCAGTACTTGCATTAATGTAGTTTATCAAATAATGAACATCCAGCTGGTAATCCTGATGGTAAGCTAAACAGATTTTTTGTAATATTTTAAAACATGCGTCTTTAAAATTTCTACCAAGTCACAAGGAAAAGGTATTCATTTCCAGTTACAGTTATGTTTATTCATAGGAAGTTCCACAATCCCGGAGTGCAAATTCTAAAATTATCCTAACACTATCCTAACGTAGAAGAAACCGTTATAACTAACTTCGAAAAAAAGGAGGAGGTTCTCAATTCGACCGTTATATTATTTTTAAGTATGTATTTTTTCTCCGAGGTTTCTAAACCAATTTACGTAATTTTCTTTTGGCAACAGTTTCAAATTGGTCCCAGAAAAATTTTAGTTTTGATTAGTTTTTTTTTTATTTCAGGAGTATTTTTTTGTCTATTTTAACTTATCTAGATGTTTATTTTTATTAAATTAAATGACATCAGCATTAAACTAAAAATTATTAAATAAAAATAACTACGTCAAAAAACGATTTCAAAACTAAAAAGTAAAAAATAATAAAGATTTAATATTAATTGTGTACCATATGTGCTATTTACTAATAGGTTTGAAGTCGGTATCAATCCAATTTAATACTTACTTAAATTATTATAATAATTAGTTTAAGGCTTGGCAACGACTTCAAACCTATCAGTAAATATCACATATAAATAATAGATAGTATGTAATTTATATTAAAACTTTTTTATTTTTTAGTTTTGAAGGTTGTTATTTTAACGTAGTTATTTTTGTTATTTTTTTTTTGAAACACTTTCAGGTTAGGTACCTTTTTCTCGAATACGGAGTTATGTAAAGATACCACTAATGCAATACGAAAAATAAAACAGCAACACCATGTCATATGTCAGTTCACAAAACATACTATCTTACTTTCTTACGGCCGCACTCAGAGAGGTCAATTAACATTTAATCTATCGGTAAGACTCAATTTTGTTTAGAAAATGTCTACTTGATGATTAAAAGTACTTGATGTCTCTAGAATTAATTATAATTATATAATAATAAACTATATCTGATTATAATTCAATCAATTTTAACTTAGTGTCTGACAATCATTTACATAAATTATATTCGTATCATGAACTTTATTAACTTTTTTACTTATCACTTATAACTTATTATTTTGTTATTAATAGCCTACCGGTTTCGCTTATACAGCATCATCAGGGCTAAAACTTAAACTACTAAACAATATTTTTGGTGTGTATTAAAATTTAGATAAAACATCTCTTAAAATTACTACACCAAATTTCAAAATGTATGTTGGCCCTTTGTGGAATATGCCTTCTACTCTGGCATGCACATGTTAAAAAAGTCCAGGCTGCCAACAACCACTGGTAGGAGAATGCTGTGCAGCAACTTATCCCTTAATGCCAGTTTTTGGTGTCATTTTTGGGTCTGGAAGGTAGCACAGTATTAGGAGTCAAAAAACACATAACATGTATGGTTCTAGGCCAAGGTTTATATTTTAACATCAGGAGAGCTACGTGTTTGTTCGCTTACTTATCCCATAAAAAATAGACAAAACCCTATGACATAATAAAGTGTATCTAATAATATAATTAAGAGACCTTGTACAAAGTGTTTCTTTCTTTAAAAATATGAATATTTGGAAGTTTTACCAAGTTCGGCACTTCGTAAATTAAGTAAATCGTTCGATGGAAAGTATCAAATATACAAAAAATATATATTAAAATCGCTCCAGTCGTTCAGAAGGAGTTCAGTGACATACACACACATACACCAAATATATATAAAAAATTATAGAGAATTAGGTAGATAATATCTTGGGGAAAGATATGAGGCTACTTTTAATAGCGATATCTCATCTGATTCATGCTGAGGAACCAATTATCTTTTTTTATGCGTGTGAGTGTGTTCGACACAACAAAGTATCTAATTTTAAATAACCTGTTCTGTATGAAAAAGGAATGATGGGGCATCTAAGCTATCAGTTCTTAAAACTAGCAATTTTAGTACCTTTACGCCTATCCTAGAAGAGGTAGGCAGAATCACAACCAAGACAGCACGACTGACCTGAGTAATATTTGTTCATACCAACATTTTTAACCACATTGTGGTGTGCAAATATTTCTAAGCTTCATATTAAATGTATATATGTTTTAACTACCATAAACTACCACTGTTTCCAAAGAGAAGAAACGACAAAACAAACTAAAAAGAAGGTATAAATATGTGTAGGACATAACTACCCGTTTAAAATTTCTCATAGGATTTGAATCTTCAGTAGCTCAAATGTTCTAACACTAAGCTATAGACGAAAAGGGTACAGGTTCAAATCCTGTCTGGAGCAAAAATATTCTTTCTTTAAAAAAATGCAGAAATTTGACCCAAGCTCAGGGCAAGTGCTAGAATAAAAATACCTAAAGGTACAAATACCTATATCAAAAAACAAAATCCAAAACGAGGGTTATGCAATTTTGTTGTCAATATTTATCTTTCCATTTTTCAGTCCAGTCAACATTTGGGATACCTTTCGTCACCATTACCAGCAATGAAAATCTTTTGTTCCACGACAAGTCCCTTTCAATTAACAAAAACAGCTAGTTTAAAAATATTTATTATCGATAACATCGAAATCACTTGGAGATTTGTCAAAAAATCTTCTATCGCTTGCACCATGAGAGCATTGGCGTAAATATTTGTTGACCAATACATTTATTTACAATTTATTGAAAATTAACTGACCCGGCAGTCGTTCTCCTGTCCTAACTATGAATGTTGTTTTTTTTGAAGTGAAACTTCTTTATCGGGGTTGGAAAAAAATTTAGTGTAACATTTTTTCGTTACGCGTCACATTTTTCCGTTGCGCGCCATCTTTGTTCTTATCCCTACCACGCGTGATTCGAAGTATACTTTCTCCAGCAGAGTAGGGATTGGCAATAAACTTTATTTAACCAATTTCTGTAAAGTTGCAAATAGTAAATTATTTTTTGAAAAATAACGTCATAAAGAAGTTTCACTTCTTCACTTCTTACGAGTGTATGTTAGTACACGCACACATTTTTTTTTTCATGTGAAAAACATTTTTTGACAGTGTGGTCGATGACAGTAACTAATACAACGAAAAAGAATTAGCAAAATTGGTCATTCCGTTTACGGTGATGTGACAAAGGGAAATATGGTTTATTTTTTATATTATAGACTAGTCGACTCGGCGAATTTTGTATGCCTGGACATTAGCAGCTACTAACAGTTTGTATGGATTAAAGCATTGTTTTTCCCACTTTCCTTTTAATTTTCCTGGTTTTTTCTCCCTAAGGTCCTTCTCCAAATAACAATAAAAAAGATTTAGCAAAATTGGTCTTTTTGTTCAGGCATGATGCGATGATTACGCGAAATGGTTATTTTTGATATACACCTATCTATTCACTGTCAAATATCGCGACAGATCTTAAAGTTTCATGCCCACCGCCTCTATGCTTGGCGATTCTTTACCGTGAAATTCCAAAGACATTTCTTGCCTCGTATAACACCTTGGTGGAACCTGTTACTAATGGCGTTATTTACAAATGAATATAACTTAGGAACCTTTAATTAATAATAAGCTTACTTATTTTTTTTTATGTTATAGGAAGGCAAACAAGCAGACGGATTTCCTGATGGTAAGAAATTCACGCCGCCTAGAGACACTAAAGATGCTAATGGTGCGTTGCCAACCTGAGGTCAGGATGTTAGGCCTCGAGCAAAAGTAAGTTTACCGGCTACCTTACCCTCCGAACTGGAATACGTCATGACGTTATGGCGGCAGGAATAGGTAAGGCGGTGGTACCAATTCGGGCGAGTCGCTGCGAAACTCTACCACCTAGTCAGATGTCACGGTGTTAGTGATGATAAGCCTTTGCTCGCCTTTTACGAGCTGCCTGGCAAGAAAGGCAGATGGTCTATTCTGCAAAGGAGCCCGGACCAACACTTATTGGAAACTCGACTGTTATAGTACTGGTGTTTCAACTGTCCGTGTGCGGCGGTGGTCATTTACCATCAGGTGACTGTTTCGCCAATGGTCTCCTCTTTTACAATGAACTTCACGATATTATTAAAGACTTACCATTGCAAAAAATATCCAATAGAAATTTTACAGAAGATGTTATTACAAAGTTTCGAAATATGTAGGAGAAAATCACCGTAAATCGTCATCATCGTCTTAGGGCTAATAACGGTTAATCCTTATGCATAGACCCACGAACCCACTTCCAAACAACTTAATTTTTTTATTATTAGATACGAGGAGATGGTTTCCATGTAAGAAACAACTAAGTAAGGTTTATTTCAATATAAATCTTTAGTTGAGATAAAAATAACTACGTTAAAAAACCGACTACAAAAACAAAAAAAAAATAGTTAAATACTAAATAATATATACAAATTTTTACTTATATGTGCTATTTACCAATAGGTGTGAGGTCGGTGCCAAGCCTTAAACTAATAATAATTATATTTTAAGGAAGTATTAAATTGATAAAATAAACATCGGGAAAGGTGAAAGTAGGTAACAAAATGATCAAAATAAAAACCAATGGGCCTACCTGAATCAAACTTTCACGGGACTTATTCTGCATCAAGCAAAAAAAGAATTACGTGAATCGGTTCTGAAACCGGGGCGAAATCGGTGTAGACACATAAAAAAATATACTGGCCGAATTGAGAACCCCGCCTTGTTTCAATGTCGTTTAATAATAAAATGTTTGTCGGGTGAGTTAGTCTTATCTATGTACATAAAAGTTACTCCCGTGTAGGGAAACACCATTTCGCACGGTCACGCAGAGCGCCTGAACGGATGTATCAATTTCGTTAATCTTTTGTCGTTTTAATTATTATCAGGAGACGGTTTATATAGAAAAGATTTTTCATAGTTAGATTAACAACTGCTGACTTAGCTAGAATGAAATGAAAATTATGTAATTGCTCTTATCATTATTATTATATATATCATTTATTTTATAGCCTCTTTTACGAATTAGGTTACCTCGTTGAGGTGTTAGCGTACATGCATAATTCCAATGGCCAACCTTGAGGCTCGGGTTCGATTTCCGATGGGGGCAGGCACTAATGTGTAATGAACATTAGTTTAATGAAACCCATGAATATGCTCAATGAAGTATGACGTGCTAATAGCGTTTATGTTCATTTGAAATAAGTTTTAACAAAAATATATTATAGTGGTAAGGTTTCATTTGTGCGGGCTATTTCCAGTGGACCTGAGAAGAAGACTAAGCGCTATTCAAAGTTATAAATTAAAACACGATAGGATCTTCTTATTCGTAGGCAACTTGACAAATTAACGCCTATTTCACGTCAGAGATATGGAATGGCCCTACTCTTGCTGTCCCAACTCCTTCATGAAGTCCAACAACTTCTTAACGTCGCTGGATGTCTTAGTGATCCGAGGTACTTGACCCGGCTGTTCAAACCCTTGCAATCGATGATCACGTAGGCGAATGTCTCTTCTTTCCCTATATTAGCGACGCATTTGTAACATCTATGGTGTCTATGGGTAGCGGTTGTTTCTTACCATCAGACTCACTAAACCTTTATATACAAAGTTAATTTTATTTATTGTATACATCGGAATCACATTACAAATTGAGAGCTTAAGAATTTCTTCCTTTTTGAATCTTGAATCACGAACTACCTTAAAAATATTTTAGCGGAGGGAGAGAGGTAGGGAGCTGACTCATGGTTATAAAAAAGTTCTTTTCACTTTCATTTATTACGAGCTAACCCGGCAAACTTTGTAATGCTAGAAATTAACAGCTATTAACAGTTTGTATCGATCAAATCATTGTTTTTCCTATTTTCTTTACAATTTTCCCATTTTTCATGCTTTCGTTTCTTCGAACTTCGTTCCACCCGTTCAGTTTGTACTAGAAAAAAATGTATTAAAATTGTACTACATTGTACTACACATGTTTAAAAAAATCTAGTTTCTTCGGAGCTTTTCCCATTTTCTTATCTTTTAAACCTTGATTTCCTTCCCTTGAATTGAGCAAATAATTTCATACAAAAATTAGCCTAATCGGTTCATCACTTCTCGAGTTTTAGCGAGACTAACGAACAGCAATTTATTTATATATATAGAAGATAACAGTAACATAGTAACAAGTGTCGAAGCAAAGTCTAGTTACCCTATTTTCGATCTTGCTCTTTCCGCTCAATGCGTGTAACGCTTAATAAGAAATTTCGCTCTAACGCACTAGATAGCTTCCTCCTTAATAAAGTCGGTTAAAATAGCAATTACAACTAGAAAATAATATTACAAAGACAAAGCTAATCTTACTCAACACTAATACAAACAAAAAAGATCGAAAAACCGCACAACGAACTGCGCGCAGTATTTTAATTCAGCAATATTTTAAAGTTGTGCAAATGAAAAGTTGTTCTCGAAGAAGAAGACGCGGCCCGCCTTCCTCCGCGGGAACCAATGGAAAAGGACGGAAAAGCAACGTCTTTCGCAGAGGCGGAGCTACGTCTGCGGTCACATAGCAATTTGAATAAAATTTTTCCTTTGAAGAATTCTTTTACGAATATATTGTGGTACTGCTTTTTATCTCGTTCATCCGTTTTATTAACAACTAAAGGATTATATGCATACCAACTGTTTTAGTACGCTGGTATTTTAGTATTGCTTATGATTGAAAATAGTTTAACGTATACAAAACTGCGATATCTATATAATCATAAGTTAGTAGATTTTAACCGGTTAGCATTAAGTTTAACCTGTGTACAATATTGTGCATAAATTTTAATAAATAAATAAAATAAATAAAACTAAAAAAAGTATCTTCACGCCTATATTCCCGAAGATGTTGGTAGAAGCAAAACCAGGGCACCCACGACTAGCCGAAGACACTAAGTCTCACATTGTGATAGGTGGCAAGCCTATCGCCAACCGGGCACATATACAATTTCTCTAATTGTAAGCGATTCGTGAGTATTTTTATTGAATTGGAAGAAAACTAATTTCCTGTCTGCACAGGTAGAAATTTCCATAAATACACGTCTTTAGATACCAAAATGGTAAATGTGCGTTGTCAACCAAAGGTTATAGTTTTGAGCCGCTTGCCGAAGCATTACTAAGTTTGCAGGCTACCTTAAACTTCCACTGATATTAAGGTGGTCGGAACATGAAAGACTAAAGTACCAAACCAGATGAGTTGGTACAAAAAGTACTATCATCAAGGTCATGGGTGTAAGTGACACAAATTGAATATTTACTTCTTACGAGCTGGTTGTCAGAAATAGGCCTATATTCTTTTATACTACCCGGAACACGAAGTATAAAATATATTAAAAAAACAATAAAAAGTGAAGTAGTGCAAAAGTTTGGAACGATTACCAAGTAACACGCAAACATCGTGTAGGCACGCACGCGGTCGTCGGCCTTTATAGGCCCTTGTCAACCATAACGCAGCCACAGGCCGGTTAACCGGTCTACCCACCGCGCCCGGATAACCGCGGAAAACTACCATTTCATTTATGGTCGCCTCGGTTTCGGGGTAGTTGTGCTAACTAAGCGAGGCCCACAAGTTACGTAACTATGCATTGTGTTTAACCGCCGCACTCTAAGCTATCAATGTGTTTTGTAATGTTTTGATGTACTTGGATTTTGACGCTTTTTATTTCTCTGATCTTTTCACTACATAGAATAAAGTCAAAGTCGCATTTTCTGTCCCTATGTCCCTTTGTATACTTAGATCTTTCAAACTACGCAACGGATTTTGATGTGTTTTTTTAATAAAGTGTATAAAGAGCAAGGTTTATATGTATATTTTATAAACGTGCGAAGTCGGGGCGGGCAGCTAGTAAATATTAAATAAATATCCCTGCATTCATCTCTTTGTATCTTTGAAGTAAGCAAATTATGTGCCCGTGTTGGTCCAGGCTTCTTTGCAGAATAGAGCGTCTGCCTTCCTGCCAGGCAGCTCGTAAAAGGCGAGCATAGGCTTACCGTCACTAACACCGTTACTGACTAGGTGGTAGAGTTTCGCAGCGACTCGACCGGATTGGTACCACCGCCTTACCTATTCCTGCCGCCATAACGTCATTACGTGTTCCGGTTCGGAGGGTAAGGTAGCCGGTAAACTTACTTTTGCTCGAGGCCTAACACCCCGACCTCAAGTTGGCAACGCACCATTACCACCTTTGATGTCTCTAGGCGGCGTGAATTTCTTACCATCAGGAAATCCGTCTGCTTGTTTGCATTCCAATATCATAAAAAAAATGTATTTTCCAGTAGCCAGCCCGACTGAATTTGACAAATACTTTGATGTAACGCGAGACGAATTTTAGTAAGGGGAATTTATTGTTCGCATACATTCAAGAGAATACCTATTATATGGTAACGTTATGTATAATATACCAAAGATATAAATACTACAACAACAATGGTTGAAATAAAGTATCTTCACACCATAAAAAAATTCTTACCCTATTTACTACATGTATAAACTACTACCGTTTCCAAATAAAGCCAGTTAGAAGAAAAAGCACTGTAGTCTCCTCGGCAAGCAATTCTTTATAATTTATACTTATTTGTTAAAAAAATATGGATATTTTTATCATTACATCTTACATGCAAAAAAGACAGTTATGCAGTACGTATACGTTTTGTCGAAAAGGTTTTAAACATTTTTTAGAGGCAGTGATTTGAGACTTTCAGAAAGTTTGTTTTTTTTAAGATTATAATATACATGTTATGCAGTACCTAGCTATACGAAATCTTATAAATATGAAGTTTTCTATAATATTCCTAAATTATTTAATTTTTTTACGAATACACATACAGCTAAAATATATAAACAATGTAGGGGTACCATATCGAGGGAGTTAAAAAGTGGATTATTTAATTTATTTATTTAACAAATTTATTTAGTATCACTCTTTTACACCTCTTTCGAACTTGAAATAATCTAACCAAAGCAATTTTTTTTCCTTTAACATGACATATATTGAAATCAGGGAAAACACATTCGTGATAAGCTAAGATATTTATAACATCAACTGATATCCTACCAAGTAATTCGTTATAGTCAAGATCTCTGACTAAGAACTTTCGGATGACGTTCCCCAAATTGGTACCACTGCCTTACCCATTTCTGCTATTGTGAAGTCATTAGCCGACGTGTTTCAATCTGAAGGTTTGGGTAGTTATCTTAAGAAATCAAGATGATTATGATTTTCAACGTTTGGTAACACGTTTTACGAGTGCCAACGAATTGGTAACAAAATCAGTTTACGTTTTTGTTCTCCAGACTCCAACCCTCTAAAACTCTGTTTTACAATATTGATAACAGCAAATATCCCTTATTAATTACACAAATTGATCTAACCCCAGTCAAAGATAGTTAAATACATAAATAATTGCTTAAATAAATTTAATAAACACCCAGACCTGGAAATACAGACATTGCGATGTTCATCGCACAAATATCTGCCCCATTAACATTGAGAGAAGTTACTTGGAAACATAACTAAGACATAAACCGTATTTCACAATAGACATAACTTAATTACAGACGTCATAGCCTGGATAACAGTAAGGCTGCAAACACCTCAGCTTACATCAGCATATTAATTCAGTCAATTGGTGCGCATAGGGCATTAGCACGTCGTTACGTCCAACATCGCTTAGTAATCGCCGCGACTGACACGCCGAGGAGTGTATTTGACAGCTGTCAAATTGGATTGCATCTAGCTATTAGGAAATGTCGTCTTCAATGCCATCGGTGACGCTAACTTTGTGTGGATGCGCCTTAATTCTTTGAAATAATCTGAACGATCGCGATGTGAATAGTTTAAATAGTAAGATATTCTTGATTGATGCCAATTAATTATAGTTTGAAAATAATAAAATAAAAACTTTGGTGGTAGGCGAGAGCAAAGATGGATTCAGTTGTTTCATGATCAATTATTAAATTTTGCATCTACCCTGTAGTCTATTGGTCAGGTGTTGCATTTTATTAACTCAAAGTCAGTTAACAAAGTCAAAACGCAAAATAGGTCAAGTATCTTAGAGTGAGATAGCAATGTTTGGAAATGTTACCAAGATTAGAGTAAGCAATATTTGGTCTGTATTAAGAGTGTAGCCTCCACAAAAAAGTTAATTTAAGAGAAATCGTGGTACAATCTGTTATTACTTGTTAATCTGTTAAACTATGGAGTGAATGCAACAATGCCATGTGTAATATGTCCGTAGAATCAGCAACCCTGTCCCACTAATTCGTTTTGAAGAAGCAACTAGAACTTTATTCTAAGGGGCAGAATGGTTAAGTCTTAAAATAAATCTTACAAATACAAAATCATTTGTTTAATTTTAAAAGCATTTTATGACAAATAAATCAAATGTATATTTAAACAATACTAGGTGCCATAATGAACGTAGATTTTATTGAATTTCTATAAATAAATATTGACATTTTTTATTTGGAAATCACATATTGATTAAATTTACACTAAGTATCTACTATTAAATTGATAGGTTTGTGTATGGGAAGAATAAGACGTGAAGTAGCAGTGCAACTCTTTTAAATAATCTAGGGTATGTTTCTTCCGTTTTGCAAAATGGTATTCCTATTTTTCGGAAACTAGTACAGTACAATTTTAATTTGATCATTTACAGCACAAAAGTTTTTTTTATTTTCTTAAAGTAAACCTTAGTTTATATACCTTGACCTACTGTGCATTTGGAAGAAACATTATCATTTATTTAAAACGAATGCAGTGTTATTAAGAATTTCATGTTTTAGAAATCGCATAACATTACCATTTCCAGAAACTTAGTATTTACAAAACATAATCGTTGTCGTCGTTGAAAGTTAGACATCGTCGTAATCGCTTAATCGATTTTATTAAAAATTTATCGGGAGGTATGAGAACAAGAAATCAAAATAACGGATATTTTGTATTTTCTCGTCTGAATGTGAGGAAAAACTATATTTTGAGTCTTGCACTGAACGGAACGGAACAAACTTAGCCGTAACAGCTAGTACAGTAAAGGATTTTGTTTTAAAAATTGTAACTAATAAAACTTCACTATATATACTCGTAATATTAAACAAAGTCGCTTTTAGCTGTTTGTTCATATGTATGTTTAGATTTTTAAAACCACAATACGGATTGTGGTGCGGTTTTCACTGTTGTTTAGATGATAAATAAAAAAAATACCCCTGGACAAATCACACAAATTGAATCTAACCCCAAAGTAAGCAAATTATATGCTTGTGTTATGGGTGTTAGTCAACGATACTAAAACATATAGAAATACTTAAATAGATACCAGAGTAAATTTAATAAACACCCAGACCCGGAATTGCAGACATCTAAATGTTCATCACACAAATGTCTGCCCTCGTCGGAAATCGAACCCAAGCCTCGCGGTTGATCGATGTAGTTAGGATGAAGTAGATATTAGCTGGACAAACCGTTTGAGATAACCGTTTTTAACTGTGAAAAATATGTTTCAAAACTATCATAGTTTCAAAAGTAAATTTCTCCTTGCCATTATTAATCCTTATCCCCATAAGCATTTGGGTATCGCTCTGCAAACTCCTTGTGCCATTTTTTGCTTACGGGTATAATACGCTAATTGTTCTTACGTACCTAAGAAAATTCCTCAAAAAATTACAGAGCTGCCTATGTGAGTGGGTGGTAGTTAGGTAGATTGGTTATGGTATATATTGCAAGTCAAATGTATTAAAATGTGTACAATTAGATAACATTTTTCATAATCATTGAAATAAAAATTATGAAACATTAAAATTTTTTGCACACCGACATGCGGTAAAATATACTTAATTTTCTTCTAACATATTTTTAACACACGTACTAGACAATTTTTCCTACTCAAATAATACTTACGAGTACGATCCTTATTATTATACCTTGGGACCATTTGAAGTGCCCTTACTGTGATGCGATACTTATCATAATGAATTTCTAATTAAGGTTATGCGTTTATCCTTGCGTTAAATGGACCCTAAAGGTGATAGTTGTCCTTGACACTAGCACCGTGAGCTTTAACTCGTTTGGAGAACTAAGTAAATTTAGCAGATTGTTACCCAACCTCTTACCTACATATATACTTATCGCCAAAGTTTACTTTAAGGCACCTTTTAAATTATTCTCGCCTATGTGGTCTAGCGATCTACTTCTTAAGTTCCCGGGTTCGATCCCGGGTCGGACAACAAAAGAAATTGGAAAAAAGTGTCATCTTCCGATCCGCTGGGTAGGGTAATCGATGGACTTCTACAATAAGCCTAGCATCCCAGGTACAGGAAAGGGTCGCATCTACAGCGTCTATGGACACCATACCATCCGTATGGATGTATAGCCTGTATAGGCTCAGCGTATATCTTCTCTTAACAGCATGGTATTCGTGTGCTTGCTCGCTCTCCAATCGCAAAAAATATTCAATTAATCATTCAAAAACTCGGAATAACTTCTTATGAATACAGTTATATCCCTTAGCCTTTACCTACAGGGTAACTTACAAAAGACTTGCCAAATTTTAATATAGGCGAGTAAACGCTAAAATGATAATGCATTTTGAATATTATTGCCAAATTGTTATATTTACCCCGTGTTGTTCCGGGTTCCTTTGCAGAATAGACCATCAGCCTTTCTTGCCAGGCAGCTCGTAAAAGGCGACCATAGGCTTATCATCACTAACACCGTGACATCTGACTAGATGGTAGAGTTTCGCAGCGACTCGCCCGGATTGGTACCACCGCCTTACCTATTCCTGTCGCCATAACGTCATGACGTGTTCCGGTTCGGATAGTAAGGTAGCCGGTAAACTTACTTTTGCTCGAGGCCTAACGTTGGCAACGCACCATTATCATCTTTGGTGTCTCTAGGCGGCGTGAATTTCTTACCATCAGGAAATCCGTCTGCTTGTTTGCTTTCCTATAATATAAAAAAAATTTACTGTTATATACATTATTTTAAAATAGTCCGCAAAAAAACTTCACTTGCACCCAGTACGATTCATGATGTCAACAGCTTGCGCAAGCGATTGCAGTCGGTGGGAATCGGTGGAATGCTTTATTTACGTTATTACCATGCATTTTACATTTTGCGTCGGATAAAACTTATTATTTGTTTTTTTTTGTTAATTTCTTATTACTTCTTAGATAAAATATGAAATCGATTCGAAACCGTCTCTCAAAATTTTGATGGTTCTTTAAATGTAACCCTGTATAACGAAATATCATACATTTGAGTCTTAATATCAACCTCCAATTTAACCTTTAACAAAATAGAAGCTTCTGTTTCAAACGTTCTTGCTTCGACTACAAAACGATTAATTCATCATCGATCACATAGACAGGTGATCAAAAACGAAAGCATTCGAAACATCGTCGACAAGACGGTTGATAGGCCGTACCAGCCTCGGCTCGCCACCGGCTTGTGCCTAAATAAATAACCCTACTTAATACTACTAGTACACGATACCATCGCACCGTTTTACGAGTTCACAATTTCCTCACACCCCGTCTGTGTCACGCCAAATGACGTTGAATATTGTTTTATACGTTGATTTATGAAAGTCGTAGAAAACGCGTAGTAAGGAGATACAGTTCGCAAAAATAGAAAAGTAAAAAAAATGTTTCCATTTTGTTTTAAAATAGTATGATGATTTCAAATATTTTTATGAATATTCTTAAGAATAATTGTTGATGATTTGAGGATTTTCAAATACTTGGTATGGCAATACTTTTATGCCAACGATGACGGTTGGACACTAAATTTTAAGAATTACTCTGTTCATTACTTTGAACGAGGCAGGGTGTGTTCTTGTAGGCATTTGGCATGTTTAATTTGAAGAAGTGCTAGTTTTATTTAAAAACTAGCCATTCCGGCGAACTTCGTTCCACCTGTTCAGTATGGGAAATAATGAAGTATTATTTTTCCCATTTTTCCTGCAATTTTCCCGATTTTTTAATAAATAATTATATAATGTAAATAATAATAATTCTGAATAAGAACCTTCTCCTGGTAATAAATAACACAATAAAAAAAGAATTAGCCAAATCGGTCCAGTCTTTCGGAAGTTATGCACTTACCAACACATTTGGCGATTCATTTTATATTTAAAAATAAAAATAGTTTGTAGTAATATTAGTTCAGCAATTTAAATAGAGCAGTTTTAATAACGACGAAACAGGTGGCACTCTTGTATGACGTAAGAAACCAGATTAGTTAGAAAAAAAGAAAATCGTTTTTTCCTATGTACCATACAAAAGACATTTGTGTTGCGTAATAATATTGTAGGTAGTTAAATAAACGATTCCAAAAAGGGGAAGGTTGCATATTCGACTTTTTAACGGAAAATAAAGGAACACCTCGCTATAGGCTATATTTCAAAAAAGAATTATTAAATCTTAATGCAGTGATGATATTCGAGTTGACTTTTAACAGTTTTACCTTTACGATATTTTTTAAAAAATTTTGATCGACTCATGGAAAGAGAGTTTGAGTTTGACGTGGCATTACAACTTTTAAACAGATGGACCGTTTTCGAAGCGGTTTTTTTTAAAAGCTGTGTGATCGAAATGGTTTTTTAACTACATGACATAAAGAATCTGTATGGCGTTAGTAACAGTAAAGTATCTTTACGTCCATATCCCCGAAGAGGCACAACCAAGGTACCCACGATTAGCTGAAAATATTAATTTGGAAACCTGTTTTTATTTCTGCAAGTTATAAATATTTTTTGTTTTTCTTTAGTGAGTTGGTTGGACAAAATCTCTTATATAAGAAAAACTATATTTTTATGCTTTTGTTTCATTGCTTTATAAAAAACAAAAAAATTGCAAACAAACATATGGCGCTCCTCTCATAATAACAATACTTAAAATGTGACTAGAAAAATAGCATCACAGGTACTTAAAATGTTAATGCTTTGTACATCTGAGATTAAAAAGTTTACCGGTTATCTTTCCTGTAACCTGAATATGAAAATAGCTAAAAATAACATAATAACTGATGTAAAAGGTTCTTTTATTTTTTCGTAAAAGTAAAAGAAATTTCTTTTTTTTCTTCGTAATCAATTTTACATGAGTTTTGCATAAGTTTTTGCTCTATCAAAATACATGTCTACTCGAAAACTTAAACTTTTTTTTAAATAATATATTTTAACTAATGAAAGCCCGACAAAACGAAACGGCACGGCAGAAAAAAGACAATAAATAAAAAAAATTTTTCATTCCCGATAGCGGCATTTTTAAAATAAATTTGAGTTAAAAAAAATACATTTTAGGGGTAAAAAAACCAATTATGTTTCATTGAGTTATAACACTAATCAAATTTGTTTTCCAATATTAGCATACTTTTTTATTTACTATTCGGCATATCGGCACTATATGGCATTTCGCAGCCAGGAACACACAATATTCACATTGACAACAATGATTTCGTTCAAAGTTAAAATGTGTTTTTTTTTACAAATTTTCGATTTATTGCTTAGCTTCTTCAGTCTCATTCGTTAATCTTAATCTTAAGATCATTCTATTAGGAACAAAATATATTAAAACCTTGAAAGATGATAAAGTTCTTCCAAACTAAAAGTGTTTGCCAGGGAAAAGAGGATTCATTTTTATTTATAACAAGCCGACCCGAAGAATTTCGTACTTGACATTAACAGCTACAGTTTGTATGGATTAAAACATTGCTTTTGACATTTATTTGCAATTTTCTTGGTTTTTCTTAACATAAGAAACTTCTCCTGACAATAACTAGCACAACAAAAAAGAATCACCCTAATTGGTCCATCTAAGGTTTGATGCGATATCCACGCAAAAACTGATATTTGTTTTTTGTGTATAAAGCAAAATAGCAAACAATAACTCATAAACTTTCAGCATAAACCCATAAGTGTATAAAATACGTAAAACAAAAAATACGAAAGCGAGGATAGTCCTCATTTTTAATCCTCCGTGTATCATTCAAAGTGGTCGGGTGTATACATAAGTGCTAACGATATGAGCGTCTCTCGGGTCACGTAATAAACTCGGATAGGCCACAACAAGCTGGACGCGTGTTCGACCTCCATTTTTAACGACCCACACACCGTGCCCGCAGAAAGTAGCCTACACATGAAATCACGTATGAATGAGCTTTTTCAGTTTTTTTCGCGTGTAGCCAGCGGCGTGCCGCTTCAGGCCCCATTAAAGCTTACATGTCACTCTCCCGTCTCCCCCACAGGGTGGGGTGGAAAAATCACAAAATCGGTATTGGCTGCATCCCGCAGCGATGGCCGGCAAAACGCTCCACAATACAGCTTTGACGGACGGTCATTTAATATTAACTGTGGTTTTTCCGCAGATGGAAATGTTTTTTTATTACTGGCGTTATACTGTGATGAAGTGGTCAGCCTGTTGTTTGTGACGCTCCATGATATGTTGTGAATGAGTTGCTCTTTTGTACTGAACGCTTTTGAATATCATTTGACTTGAAGTGCTTATTTGTCTGGCAATGTTACTGGCCACTTACAACCAATGAGTTTCAATTACAAATACATTTCGATTAATAAAAAATGATTTATAAACGTTCCATATTTGAAAATTGTGATAGGAATGAAAAAGTATTTTTTAGTTGTTTTTGTAGCTCAGGAAAAATTTCATTCACACTAAATTGAAAACAGCTCTGCAATAAATTTTTAACTTTTCGAACAAGTGATCAAAATCGAACTATAAAAGTGAGCGCGAAAAGAGTTCAGACCGCAGATTGAATTTATTACTTCAACTGTTATCGAATAAAAAAATTGAGAAGC
The DNA here is from genome assembly GCA_002245505.1 of Calephelis nemesis. NCBI lineage: Eukaryota > Metazoa > Arthropoda > Insecta > Lepidoptera > Riodinidae > Calephelis > Calephelis nemesis. The sequence continues at coordinate 296,103 of NJDD01002431.1, forward strand.
TTTTTACGTTAATGAAATGTTTTCTGTTTTTCTGTTACTACTTTAATAGTCGTTACAATAACAATACTGAGAAACGCTTTAATAATATTTATACAATACTTATGAATTGAATATTAATTAAAAGATTTCAATTTCATGTTAGTCAATAGTCAAATATTTTTATGCAATATTGGATAACATTAATATTTAATTGAGAGTTGTAATTAAACAATTATATTACAATTAATTATTGCGTTACATATTAATATAATGTATACTTTTACATGGTAATTAGTTAGACAGATTGTATTGCGTTGCCAACGGCTGAGGAATGAGTTAGCTCTTTTAAAAAAATCAAAAGATTGTCCCCAGCGGCTTGTTTTTTCCAGCTGTAACAACGTGAGTGATTGTAATTTTCCTACATCGAGGCTATCATAATCTCAGCCGCGAGTTCACAACACACCATCACATCTTTGGTGAAAAATAACCGGCTTATAATTCTTTCAATCGGGAAACCGTCTGCTTTTTTTGATTTACCTTAAAAATGAGCTTAATACCGCGCGCAGTCAAGTACAATACGAGTATAGGAACATAAACTTACTTACATTTTTCTTGTTTCAGGCAAATCATTCACCTTGACGATAACAATATCGACGACACCACCGCAGGTGACCACTTACAACAAGGCCATCAAAGTGACCGTCGACGGGCCACGGGAACCGAGATCAAAGACCAGTTAGTATCTTAAAAAAAGTATCTTCTGTATGAAAAATAAACATTTAGAACACATCCTTAGAATACATGTTCACAGCCTACTTATTTACATAATATGATATACTATAAATAATATAGCTGTATTCTATTTTCATTTTAAAAATGCATAAATGCTATATATCTTAAAATTAATGACTTCATGTCGCATTTAGAGACGTCAATTAACATTAAATATGTCGATAAGTCTCAATTTTGTGTAGAAAATATCGACTTGACTGATTGTAAGATAGTTAACGTCTCTAAGTGTGATCGTAACTGTCTTATTATTAAACATAGAGGAGTTTTGGCGCCATCGTGAATAAAGATGGTCGTATTTTTTTCGTAATTATTGAATTTAGTGTGAATTATGAGTAAAATTAGTTAATTAAGGTGGGAATCAGTTTAATTTTGTTCATCGAAAGTGCACAAATGAAATAATCATGAAGAAATTTGTGTATCGTGAATTTAATCGCTGCCATCAAATCTCCCAAAGTGTCAAAAATCCCATCTACTGAAGACCCTGACGTGACTTTGTAAATAGTGACTAATGACTGTATAAGAATCATTAATACGGAAGACATGTGACTAATGACGAAACAATTAATACGGAAGACATGGCAGCATGGCCTAAAGGTCCTAGCCGGCCCCAGAAAGGGGCAAATTAACTTAAAAAAATATATAGAAAAAGAGTTTTGCGCCATCGTGAAAGAAGATGATCGTAGTTTTTTCGTAACTATCAAAATTCGTGTTAATTATGAGAAAAAATGGTTAATTTAGGTAGTAGTCAATTTAATTTTGCTCAGCAAAGTGCACAAGTGAAATATTTTTGAAGAAATCAGTGTATGGCGTATTTCCTCGTTGTCGCCGCATCTCACTAAATGAGCTTGAGTAAAGAGCCACCACTTTCCTCAAGACCCTGACATGACTTTGTTTAACGACTTATGATTATGTTAAAAGGAAATTATTAATATGAAAGACGTGGCAGCATAGCCTAAAGGTCTTGGCCGGCCCCAGGAAAGGGCAAATCAACTTTAAAATAAACGAGTTTAGGCGCCTTCGTGAATGAATGGTAGTAATTTTTTTATAATTATTAAATTTCGTGTTTTTATTGAGTGAAATTGTTTAATTTAGGTAGGAATTAAATTAATTTTGTTCAGTGAAAGTGCACAAATGAAGTAAACTTGAAAAATTTAATGTATCGTGTATTTCCTCGCTGCCGCCAAATCTCAAGAGAGGGGCTTGAGTAACGAAGCCACCGTTTTACTCCAGACCCAGACATGACTTTGTAACTAGTGACTAATGACTGAAATAAAGACTTACTGCCTTATTCATAAAAAATAGTTAAGTAACCTCCTAAACATTGCTTAACTAATCATTTGATTAAGCCTTAAACATTGTTTAAAAATTTGTTATTTATAAAGTACATTTTGACAATGCTTAGTTAAATACTGTTTAACTTGGTAGGTTTTGGTAGAAATGTGGCTGTATGCGTATTTCTTTTGCTAAAAGTGGATTAAACAATTGTCATCTGTTATCAACATCGTTATTTCTGAATACCTACGGTGTCGGACATCTATAACCTCTTACTAAAAAGTATTTATATTTCTAAAATAAAATACTCATATTGTACTACAATAAAATTAAATTTATTAGAGTAAATGAAGTTGATGCAACATAGACACAAAACGTTTGAACTGATACACTGCATTTCAAAAATAATGTTTTTAATGCATCTACGTTATGTTACTAAGCTAAATATAAAATGATGTCATTTTTGTAATATTTTCCCCCGTGTTGGCTCGAGTTCCTTTGTAGAATAGACCATTTACCATCTAACAGGAGTTAAACAGCGCGTAAAAATAGAGCATAGGCTTACCGTCACTAGCACCGTGACAACTTACTAGGAGGTGAGTTTCGCAGCGACTCACCCGGATCGGTACCACCGCCTTACCTATTTCTGCCGCCATAACGTCAGCGCTTGCTGTTGAATTGTTCCGGTTCGTAGAGTAAAGTAGCCGGTAAACTTACTTTTGCTTGGGGCTTGACATCCCAGCCTCAGGTTGGAATCTCACTATTGCCACCTTTGGTGTCTCTAAGCGGGATGAAATTCTCACAATCAGAAAATCTGTCTACTTTTTTTGCTCTGGAAACCTATTCGTTTCTGCATAGGAGTCATTGGCCATCTCCTCAATAAAACATGTTATAATAGTCCTATATTGTTCCAAAATCCAACATATCCCGTCCAAATTTGTCCAAACATCAATAAAATCAAAATATTTTAATGCGCGTATTATAAAAAAATTATAAGAATACACAAATAAGCCAAATTTATAAATGGATATTTGTTGCATTTGTCAATGCACATAAAATCAGCTGTTTAAAATTTAGTCAGCAATTTTGTTGTTTAAGGTTTTTAACAAGGGTCCGAGGTTGTTTAAAGTGACAGCTATTTAAGAGTATATTTAAAAAAATGATTAACTCTAAATAGCGTTTATGAATAAACATTTTTTAAGCATTATTTAAATTGGTGATTAAAAGTTAAACAACGTTTATGAATAAGCCTGTTAATTAATACCGAAGACATGGCAGATTGGCTGAAAAGTCATCGTAGCCGGTCCCAGAAAGGGGCAAATTAACTACTAAATATGGAGGGTAGAGGTACCTACTACTAAACTTAAAAAAACATAGACTAAAAAAGTACGTAAAAGTAAATACCGTAATGCCAACTTAAACATTGGAATACTGACTTTTATCTGTGTTTATTAAAATAATGGTTATTTACTAAATTATTTATAAGGACCTTATAAACAAAGTCAGCTTTTTTGTCGGGAAAGGTTTTTTTTATGAAAAAGTATGCTTTTAACACTTAATTAACTATCTTAATAGTACCTAATCATTTTTTGTTAATTTTACCGATAAAAAATATTATTTTTGGTATTTAGGTTTGGTTTGGTATTACCTGGTATTTTTTAAAAAACTTAATTGTTTTAGAGTGAGGATTTGATACCTTTATCGGTAGTGAAATAAAAAAATGTAATACCAATCAATTATATCACAAAATTCAGTACATTTAATGCTTCGTATGCATGTACCTATTTGTACTTGCGTTAGGTTATGAAATAAGTCGCATTAAAAGTGGATCTCTGGGAAGCATACTCTTCGACAAACTCACCTTTAACTCGTACTGGGGAACTATATAGTTTTTGATTTTAATGAAGTTTACTGAACAAATAATTCATGCATTGTACGTGAATTTTTAATTACATAAATTGAAAAACCCAAAATATAGAGAATACAGGTTTTCATTACAAATCGACAGCTTTTATATTCCCAGGTGGGCTTATTGACGAAGTATACTTTCCAGTAGAGCCACTTTTAAAGCGATTAATTTCATAATCTGACCCAAGCAAGGTTGTAAACTGCATAATATGAACATCATCTACGTTAAATGCGCCGTATTTTATTATATACTTATTTGATCATCGCGGGCTCCCCTACTATCAAGGCCGACAGGGTTGCTCTTAAATCAGTTCTTGAATAAAGTCAACACATCAAATAAAATATTTTTTTTGTAATAATAAACTATCATCAATAAATGTTCATATTTCGCCAGTATTGTGTTCAAGAGTACCTAAAATGAAATAATCGATTCAAATTTCCAACATTGCATGAATCGAGGTTTAAGAGTAACCCTACATGCTTGTCACAGTTGCGTTTCCGATCATGGAACAAATGAACACGCTCTTTTCTTAAAGGTTTTTCTCCTAGAATCAGACTCTCCACGCATAAACATCTTTGATGTGTAAAGGCAACACTAGTTGTATTTCTTTTAGGAACAATAAAGTAATCGTTTTATATCTTGTTAACTAAACCCTTTCAACTTCTCAAAAACACTAACAATCAAAACCGCAAAACATTAGAAAACGAGTTCACTAACAAATGTAATTTATTAGTAATTTCCGACGAGAGTCGAAATGTTCCCTTTAGTTGAAGTAAAACTTTTAAGTACGCAATATAAACGTACAAAGTTGTGAACTGTTTAGGCGAGCCTGAATCACGATAGTAATATTCTTTTACTTAACAATTAAGTTTTAGTACATGTTTTATGTTTTTTTAAGTATGGTTTTTACCTAGTTATCAAAGTTTACTCTTCATGTTGTCGGCTTACCCCCCCTTGTCCGGCGTCCAGAGTACGATTACCCTAGAGTACGATTCCCGGGTCGGACAACACAAAGAGAGTGTGTTTTTTTCGCGAGGCGAGCACAGGTTAAAATGTAGATCATTACCAACTAGACCACTGGTGATAGAGTGCTGTACAGCAACTGGCCCAGCCTTACTTATTCCTGCTGCCATAGTGACATTTGATCTGGAGGGTGGGGCTTCCGATAGACTTGTGCAATAGGCCATCATGACCTCAAGACAGCAACTCACCTATGACATCTATGTTGTCTATAGGCTGCGGTTGCCTCTCACCATCATCAGAGCCGTGTGACGTGTCCTTGTTTACTGGTCTCTGGCTTACAAAATACGCTTTCTGCCATTAAAAAAGTTATTCAACTGATATCTTAATGAAACCAAATAATAGAGCATGATTAATAGATAGCTCTAGCTGGCTGTACCGAGCCGCGGTACACAAAACACTCATTAATACTATAAGCTCAGTAGGCTGATGGCTCAGCGCTGCAATTTAAATAGTTAGGAGCTGGAGGCTGACGGAAACAAATGACGGGACGAGACCCACTTCAAATCACATCTAATGCTCGATCAATTCGCATCGTGTGGAAGAAATTAAAATAATTGCTCGCTGTACGGTATTCAGCCATTAGTGCATCAAGGAAAGGGTTACTCATGTTGTGTTCTTTAGTTAATTGTTTTATTCGTCATTGTATGATGTGTAGCCATTAATATAAAGGAAGGAAAGACTTACGTATGTTGTGCAGTTAAACTTTGATATTTAGTTTTAGTCGTCATTGTACGATGTGATAAGATACCGGGAGTAAAAATATTCTTCAGTTCATCTTTAGTTTATTGTTTTAATTGTCGTTGTAAGATATGTAGCCGTTAATATAAAGGAAGGAAAGACGCATATTGTGTTATGTAGCTCATATTTGATATACAGTTTAGTCGTCACGTCGTTATTTATTCTATGAATTAATGTGCATTAGTATCACACATAATATACAATTGTACACCTGTAATACAAGAATTAAATTCGCTTACTTTGACATTAAATCAATTTGCAAAATTTGTTAAAAAGCTAAACAAGAAAAAGAAAACAAGGGATGAAACTTTTATACATACAGTTACTATAAAATCTAAGGTAAGTACAATTTGATATTAGCTGTATTATCATTCTAAACCTATTATTTTTGAACAGTACAATTCAAGCTTCGGTACAACCTTCACATATTGGTTTCTCAGGAGCCGTAAATGAAAAATGTCTACACGGTTCTTCAGTAAACGAATGTGAGGGTACAAAGGAGGCTGCTGTAATGAATCGGTTGTTTAATTAATTAGTCAAGAAAGGGCCTGGGTTCAGGGAGGCCACCCCGCGTGTGTGCATGCCCTGCATATTGATTTATTATGCCCCAGCCTCAATGGAGACGATAAATTATTTAATACCAACATCCTACGAGTTTGTAACACATATAATTATATATGTGGATCCGAGTTGTCTGCAAATCTAATCTCGTTAATTAAATTTGTATTGTTGGACGATTTTTATGATTCATTTTAGTTATTTAAAAAAAATTGCCTCTGTGGCAATGTTGACTTGACAGCGAGAGGAAGAGGGTTCGATTCCTGGGTAATTTATGTGGTCAGGAAAAAACATAACGACTTCGCTAATAAAAACTACGCATATTTCAGAAACAATTACAACGTTGCCTGTGATTGGTTGTGTGCCCAGTTGACGACAGGCTTTTCAGCATCATGTTGTGGGACTTAGTGCCTTTGGCTAGAAGTGCGTGTCCTGGTTATACCTCCTACCTCTACGGAGATTCGGGCGTGAAGATGTTTTTTGTTGGATATTTTTATGACCCATAAATTACTGCTTGTCGATTTTAGACTGCAAGTCTAAATTTTCATTATAAATTATAAAAAAATGAAATTATTAGGTCACCGTGTCAGTCGAAAACTTATCATTTCACCACCCAACCGCGGGGCTGGGGTTGCATTCGGGGCCAAACAGGTGAATGTGATGAACATGTCTGTGTTTTTATTTCTGGGTCTAGGTGTTTACTAGATTAATTTAAATATGTGTGTTTTTCTACACATCCTTTTGTTTTGTACAAACATATAAGTTAAATTGGTAGAAAGGTTCTTATATTTTATCGTACAATAGTTCTTGTATTATGTTCAGGGATATATTTTTGGATTTTTGTATTAGTGCCCCCTATGTTGGTTTGAATTGTTGAGCTTCATTCTGTCTTTTTCGGACTGGTGCCACTATCATAACATAAGTTGTTTCTCGAGCTCCGTCCGAGTCGAATCTGGTCGCGTTGGTTGGTGGTGGGAACATTTTTTTAAAATTTTATTTTTACTTATAAGGTTTCCTACTATAAATGTTACACGGGTTTAACACACACGCACACACACACAGTACACTAACCATCCCGGCTAATTTCATTTAACAGGCACTCGAAACGCTCTGCTTACACTGCAGTGAAATTTGGCGTGAAGATACGTATGTAAATGTAAGTGATCCCAATGTTCGAACGGTTCTTTATATTCTATATTTCAAGTTATTTGGTCACTTATACTTATATAAGACTAATAGACTTATATAAGGAATTATTCAGATTTTGACTTTTACTCCTCTTAGGGAACCCCCTTGATAAGCCGGATAAAAAGTGTGCTTTCTCGGAACGTAAAGTAACTAAAATCCGAATTTCACTGATGGAGTCGGCAAGAATCGCGGTTATGATGCAAACAGACAAAAAATTTGAAAATGCTTATAAACTGCTGTACTGCCATTTTTTAGTTAAAAAGAAAAGCTTTACTTTTTTAAATATCTTCAATATTCATAATTCACTCTTCTACAGTTTTATTAGATTATACATTTGTGGCAATGTATCATTATCGTATTTAGTGTATTTGTTACAAAAACAGTTTTATTCAATCTATCGCGTTCTTACATTATAATACCACTAGAGTCAATCCCCTGTAGGTAAACTAATTTCACAGACTATTTTGCCTCTACATTGTATACCCTGTACTATTTATATTTACCGGCTGGGTGGTTCGGTTTATAGTTTCGCTGTGCAGTAGCCGGCCATTTAATAATCGGCCCGACTATTAACGATGTTTTTCTTAAGGCTAGCTATTTCGGATGCGCCGGCGCACGATCTCGGACCACCCGCACGTTCCTCACTGTTTACGTTTACATGTGACTAACTTTATTGTTTACTTCACATGTTTAGTACACTGTTTTATATTTTTACTACATCGAACATCGTATCGCTTGACAGCTACTAACAGTTTGAATGAATGAAAAAAATTAAAGTATTCTTTTTCCTATTTCCCTGCAATTTTGGATTATTTCTCCACAAGAACCATCTTCTAACTATTATAACCACGTAATAAAAGAATTAGCAAAATTGGTACATCCGTTCCGGTCGGATGGACCAATTTTGCTAATTCTGTTACTACGCTACGGCCAAGAGAAATAGAGATTTATTTTTATGTTTATAGTATTAAAAAAAGTTTTTAGTTTTAAAGTTGACCTATGTAAAAGTTCACAAAAACTTAGGCAATCGTTTTTTCTCGGTACTTAAAGTATTTTTATATCCCCGTAATATAGATGAATATTTTTTTCTAAAAATATGGCATTTCACCTATTGGTAAATGAAAACTGCCAAACATACTTGTGATAAATCGAACCAGACTAGAATTCACCTTCAGTTGCACCCTCTGTCATACTTTCGTTCATACCATGTCCCTTCTATAATGCAACGGCTCGATCCGTAAAAATCGAATACAATAGATATATAAACAAAAAAATCTTTTTCTAGACATCCCAAAACCCAATATAACATTAATAGATTTTATGGATGCCTACATGTTTAAATGAGCTAATCATTTTCTTCTTCTCCTGTTTTTCTAGTGACTCTTAAAATTATTAGTTTGGTCTTTGGATGAATTTACTTTACTTTTCAATGATCTCTACGAGTCTAAATTTTCCTAGCGATCCGATAGTTTAAATACTAAGCTAGGCTAATTACCTGAAATACTTCGTGAAATAAATCTAACTAGACCGGACGCCACCCTATAATAATCCTTTAATCACTTCTACTGTAGCCCTTGCATCCCTTTGACCCTCCCATTTCCAACATCCACAAACGCTAAGAAACAAGAAATTGAAATAATGACCTTAGCCATCTAAAATACCTACAAAACATACTTTTTGATTTATCTGTGAACATTAAGTAATAATTACTAAATCCTGCTTCTTCTATAATACTATAACATAAATACAAAATTAAATGGATCTTAATAAGGATTTCAAGAGTTATATCGGCTTTCTGGTCAAGCGATCAGGTGATAGACTTGACTTCACGAAGTCTCGGGTTCGATCCTCGTGTTGGGCAACCTATAGAAAATCGTGTATATTTAATTTTCTAACAAAAAATAACGTTGCTTGGGACTGGCAATGTGTTAAGTTGGCGATAGGCTTGCCACCTATCAATTGCAGGATTTAATGTCTTTAGCTAGCCATTGGTGCCCCTGCTGTACCACCGCCTACTTCCTTTTTTATAAATACCATTATTATTTACCATTTTTACGTTAAGTGTAGTCGGAATTACTCTTTTTAAGTAATAAGTTGCTTGATTTATTTTTCTAGTCAACCCCAAATTAATTTCAAAATAACATATTTTAAAGACTTTGTTTAAAGTGAGTGTTTAAAGAGGAAACTTTGTTTAAATTTGCATTTGATATGCGATCCAGATAGATGCAATCCAGTGTTTAAACCGTGTGGAATCCCTATTACGTAGGAGTGTAACTAACATGTTAGAAATTCTAGTGTACAAATTCGTTTTTAGTGATCTCTACAGAACTTACAATAAAAAAGTATCCTCACGCCTATATCCCTGAAGTGTTGCCAGTGGCACAACCAGGGCACCCACTACTAGCCGAAAACACTACTTCTACAATGTAATGGGCAAGGCAAGCCTATCACCAACCGGGCACATATCCAATCCCGGGAAACGTTATTTTTATTAGAAAATTGGAAATATACGTTTCCAGTTCTTTGTTGCCCGACCTTGGGACGAACCCAGGACCTCAAGAAGTCAAGTCCGACACTGGAACGCTCGACCACAGAGGCTTAAAATACAATCAATTAAACTTATTTTAAAAGTACATAGTTGAGACGAATACTAATGTTTTATTATGTAATAGTACCGCAAACAAGCACACTGCTCTCCTGATGGTAAGATACAACAATGGCCTAAAGACACCACAGATGTAACAGGTGCCGGAATATCAGGTCTATTGCAGGTCTATCGGCTACCCTATTCTCCGGACTGGAACATGACAGAGTCATTATGGCGGCAGAAATAGGTAAGGTGGTGGATCCCTCCGAGCAAGTTACTGCACAGCACTCTACCACCAGTGATCTTATTGGTCCTTACCTATATTTTAATATTTGCTCGCCTTTTACGAGTTGCCTGGAAGGGGGCAGATGGTCTTTTCGATTTAGAGGACCCGGAGCAACACGGGCAAATTATACATGTCGACATGTTTTGGTTGTTGGTCAGAATCCTTTAAATCCATTTTTAGTGACATTTAAATACTAAGCAAGACTAACTAGTTTAAATACTTAGCTTAATAAATCTAACTAGACCGGACGCCACCCCAGAGTAATCCTTTAATCACGTCCACTGTAGCCCTTGCACCCTATTTTTCCCTCCCATTCGTAACATACCCCTTCCACGCGACCCCTCGAACGGTGCAAATGACAGTTTCTAATTCCAACTTGCCATGAAAGTGTGTAATTGTTGCGCCGTTGATTTATACACTGAAGCTTTTACACGATAGTAGGTATGTGTGTGTGAGTGTAATTATGTCTGTGTACTCGCTGATATGGATTTCAAATGGAATTGTCGATTCTGAAATAGTTTTCTTGTCTGATTTTGATGCCAAATAAATCTAATCGATATCGTCAATAGTCCCCATGCCCCGCGCTGGAGTGAGTACAGATTCAGCATCTTGGACTCCCCTACTACAAGGGTTTCAACAATAATGCTATATACAAATAAAACATTTTTTCTATATCATTCAACCCCTTGTATTTTTAATATTAATTTTTGTTGTAAATTACTTATTATAATCATTTTTTTGCCTACTACTTAAACACAAACTTTCAGACATCATACCAGAGGGTGAGAAAAAAATGACTACCTACTTCAAACTTTTTGATTTTTAATTATTGATTATATTTTTGATTTATAAATAATTAAAAAGCATCTTCACGCCCATATCCCCGAAGAAGTAGGCAGAGGCGCGAATCGGGCACCCACGACTAGCCGAATACACTAAGTCCCACAATGTGATATGTGGCAAGCCTATCGCCGACCGGGCATATTTCCAATCCCGAGCAACATTGTTTTAATTAGAAAATTGGAAAAATGCAATTTTCTTTTTGTTGCCCGACCCGGGATTCGAACCCGGGACCTCATGCAGTCAAGTCCAACAACTGAACTGAACCGGTAGACCACAGAGAGCTTAAAAATAACACTTTGCAAATTATTAAATAACCGAGGTATAATTGAGTTCGATTCATAGGAAGGCCAACTAAAAGCATGTTTTCAATTTTCTGAAAAACAAGAACTAGAATCTGGACGAATATAGATCGGTCATCTGTCACATGTTGACATCAACAATGCACGTTATATGTAGTAACCTGTCGTATTTTACGGAAAAAGCTTCTGCTCTATGTCATGTTCGGACAATTTATAAACAAGTTGAACAACAAATCTATATATTAATACGTGATGTCAAAACTTTGGACTCTTTTTACGGAAATTGCGCGGACGCAGGATCATAAAATTTGGCACACTTATAGTTTATGTGTAGGAGAAGTGCAGAACGCTAATATTTTTTAATAATAATGCTAATAAAGTACATTAAATCAATAAATAAAACATTACCCACACTACCATGCATTTGACACATACAACAAATGTATTTATGATAACGATAAAAGATCATAGATGGCACACTAAAAAGTTTGGAAACAAAGTAGTTGGTCTTGAGAAATGAAGATATCATTCTTATCAACGGACGAGCACTAGTCCAAATAAATTCGTGGAAACGTAACAGGTAAATCAAAGTCCAATTACATAAGGTTTTTTTGTGTGTTGGGTATATAATATAAATATAAATATACTCATATGAGCGTTAACGTATATACGTTAACGCGATGGTGAAGTGCTTTATTTCAGTTCAGCCGAGATCCGAAATTCAACTATATTATGTTTATGTATGACGTTCCCGTAGTAATCGCGAGATTACTTCAATATTCAAATATAGGCCAACTGATTTTCTTCCAAACTAACATTGTTTTTTTATCACCGTGACCATGTGGTAAAATCTTACAGGATTTGTACCATTTAACCTTTTTGCAGCTATTATTTCATCATTTGTCATAAAGACTTACCATTTAATAAATGTTTTTTAAATTTAATTTCTGAGGTAAGTATATAATTATAATATTTCAGAATATTTAGAAGTTAGAAATGGGCTGGAATAACTGCTCTTCATACCAATCTCAACACATTATAAATTATGTAATATGTTTTTGTAAGTTAGATTTTTAAGAAAAAAAGACAACTCCTCAGAGTTTCTTTGGACGGATCTTCTCAATAAGTGTCCGATCCGGTGGTAGTTTTTAGATTTATACAGACGCGTCACATAAACTTTTATAATGGCAATGTAAAATAAATATTCATTACAGTTATTTTAGTTTGAAACAGAGCTTGTTTGGCAACGGACATTTACATCTTTGGTACAGAGTCATGTATTTCTTAGCTATAACCCATCAGCTTGTTCGCCTTGCCAAAACATAAAAATAATAGAATTAATCAAACATGTTGCTGTCCTCAAACTTCTAATATTGAATAATTTATTAGGATCTGTAAACGATAGACAATGTAGGGTTGTAGCTTGAATAATTTGGATTGGAACGCGACAAGGGCACACCTGCGTGGGTGTACTACGGATAGCTGTCTAGATTTGATTAGGGTTGTCAATGTATTTTTAACCAAAATAATATAGGTACATAAATCTTTCACTTTTTTCAAACTTTGATAGGAGATAAGGCAGACAGACTTTTACAAAAAAATAAGCCACCTACTATAAACTTGTACAATGTTGAATCTGCGTTGCCAACCTAAGTCGGTATTAGTTACTCTACTCTCGTAACAAACTCGGTAGGCACTAATGTTATCGTGGCAAGAAAAAAGGGGATTTTACCAATTTTAGCCAGTTCTCGCGAAATTTTAGAATTTAGTTATAGTCAGGTAGTGACAAATTAAGAGTAGCATCTTACGAGCAGTAGCTCGTAGCTGAGTAGTAGCTGAGTAGGAATGCTCTTGGTCTTTATTGTTCAAAAGAAAAGGTAGAGTTCTTTGTTATCTGGATTAGTCTTATTGGATTACATACCCTTTGTGAAGGCATGCATCGGTATCTTTATGTAAGAGGGTTGACAGTCATCAATTTGAAAATGATTTTGTTTCTGACCAATAAAGTAATTGGTATCTTTCCACCCGTATCTCCGAAGTAAAAGGCAGAGACAGAATTATGCCAACCGCTATTAGCCGATGGTGCTTAGTTGCATAATGTGATATATGACAAATCTATCGCCAACCGGGACCATGTCTAATGGCGAGCAACGTTTTATTAGAAAATTGAAAAAACCTTTTTTAATCGACCCGAGAATCGAACCGTGATCTAATGTAGTCAACGACACAAATGAAAGAAAATAAAAATGTAATTAGATATTAAACTATATAGTTTTTTGGTTCATCTTAACGCTCTACCTCAAAAGTAGTTTTATTAGACATAAAAAAGAGCCTCTGAATTCGAATGTATATATTTTGTGTGTTATCTTTAAGCTATTTGCTGAATGAACCATTTTGATGTTATTTTTTTATTTGATTTTCGGTTGTTCATATAGAAATGTAAGCAAGGCCTATCAAGTAGTTCTTGAGTTGTACTTCATGGTATTAAATTATTTTAACCTAGCTGAGCCGACACACGTTGTCGTGTCCTAACTACGATTTTTTTTTATATAAACATTCTTTTTTTTTAAATTAACCTTCTCCTGGTAAGAAACAACATAACAAAAGAAATAAATAAGTGAAATTGCTCAATCGGTTCACACAAAAAGAGAAATAAAATTTTGTTCATCCTTTCTCTCAGTGCAATCTAAAATTCAAACGTCACTTTTTATACCAAATTTTTATTGAAATAAATGTTTTATCGACAGATTTCGTATTTTCACTCGTTTTGGTCCGGGTCTCCTGCGTACAATAGACTATCTGCTTTCGTGCCTGACATCAGAAGAAGCAAGAAAAAGTTGAATGGGTCCTTGCCATCAAGACCACTGGTGTTAGAGTGCTATGCTGCAATTTCACCGGGTAGGGATACACTGCCTTACTTCTTCCTGCCATCATGTTGACACTGTCATGTTTCGGTCTTTTGAGTAGGGTAGCCGATACACTTGCACAATTGGCCGTACATGACCAACCCATAACATTTATGGTGTCTATGGGCCACGGATATCTTTTACCATTAGTAACTAAAATGCAGTTTTTTCATTTGCTGAATATCTGTGTTAGAAGTTGTTACAAAAATATTTAGACCAACTTATTCATATTCGTTAGTGTTGGCTTTTATAGGTATATTATACGATATCTGTAGGGTTACTATCGAGCCTCGATTCATGCAATATTGAAAATTGAAATCGAATATGTCATTTTAGGTACTCTTGAACACAATACTGGCGAATTATTATCATTTAGTTAATAGTAAACAATTTATTATTTTATCATATTCGTTGAATTTATTAATAATTGAATGTTCATAATCCGCTATTACTGTGTTCAAAAGTACCTAAAATGGCTTCCAATTCATATGGTATCGAGATTCAAGAGTAACCTTATAGGTGTTCAAATATCGTGTAATATAATAGAGTCGTGAGCTTGTTCAATCTCTTATTCTATGAAAAATCTGCGTCCATCCATGTCTGTCAATCCCGTCAAAACTCTACATGTCGCATTATATATTTATAACATCAATCGGCCACAATAAAGTTTTGGTCTTCACGTTAAACGAGATATTTTTAAACGACTTCAAAAAACGCGGAGGTTCTCAGTACGGCCGGTTTTTTTTATGTGTATACACCGATTTCTCCGAGGTTTCTGAACCAATTTACGTAATTCTTTTTTTGTTTGATGCGCAACAGTTTCGATTTAATCTCATAAAAATATTCAGGTAAACCTATTTTTATTTTATGAGTATTTTTATCTACTTTTACCTATCCCGATGTTTATTTTTATGAAATTAAACCACATCAGCAATAAACTGAAAAGTATTAAATAAAAATAACTACTACGTTAACAAAAACTGACTTCAAAACTAAAAAGTAAAAGTGATAAACATTAAATGTTAATAATATAGTATATATTATTTATATGTGCTATTTACTAATCGATTTGAAATCGGTGCCAAGCCTTAAACTAATAATTATATTATAAGTAAGTACCTATTAAATTGGTTTGGCACCGACTTCAAACCTATTAGTAAATGGCAGATAAAAGTAATTAGTAGAATGTAATTAATATTAAATCTTTATTTTTTTAATTTTAATTTTGAAGTCGCTTTTTGTTAAGGTTGTTATTATTATTGGATGATTGTTTAGTGATGGTAGATACTAAAAATAGTATCGTTCATAACCAACCCGATGTTAATTATAGGTATCTCTAATATTTGGATTGGAATATGGAACGCGAAAGGGTGACACCTGCGATAGGTATAGGTCCATAGGTATCATTAGGGTTGTCGATTGGGTTCTAATCTAAATCGGAAATGTTCATACAAACGGAGTAATCGATTCTATTAACTTCTGATATTCACATCGCTTCTGTGGCTTAGTGGTCTGGTGTTGGACTTAACATTGGGTTCGATTACAAGGTCGAGCGTAAATGATGTGTTTCTTTTAAATTTTATTTAAAAAAAAATAATTATCCTTATTTATCTTATTAATCGCATCACTTCTTAAAGGTTTTTTTTAAACAACAAACAGACGGATTTCCTGATGGTAAAGGATTCACGCCGCCTAGAGACACCAAAGGTGGTAAAGGTGCGTTGCCTACCTGAGGTCGGAATGTTAGACTCCAAACAAAATTAATTTTACTTTAACCTTCGCATCGCAACAAATCAAAGTCAACCGTTGACGTTATGACGGCAGGAAAAGTTCTTATCAAGGTTAATATGAAAAAGAAACAACATTCGTAGCTAAGATAGTACTACGTCTTTCGGTTAAGCTAGTTTTCTAATAACTTTGCCCAAGTTTTAATAAGTGCCCAGTTTTCTTCGGATTTTTGGTTGCGCCTCTGCCTACCTCTGCCGTTATACAGTTTAAAAATACTTTATTACATTCATTAATTCACATTTGTCTAAAAAAATGTAGTATGTAATGGTACATTTTTTTTTATTTTAAGAATAAGTACCGCAGTGCATGGTCTATGACTCATACTCGTACAAATCAACTTGAATATTATATGTTTTTACGTTATTAAGGGCTTCTTTTATAAACGTTCCAATAACGCCTCAATAAGAATAGATTTGTGCTCACTAATACCATGAATAGCTGGCAGAGTCCTGTGACGACTTGTCAATTTTTTTTTATAAATTCACATTTTCTGTTTTTTTGTTACCCGACCCAGGGATCGAACCCTGAACCTCAAGAAGTTAACCTCGACCCCGGCTAGACTACAGTACAAAACGGGTGAAATTTTTTAAGCAAATCATGTGTCATAAACATTACTTATCATCATTATCATCATCATCAGCTGGAGGACTTCCACTGCAGGGCCTCCCCCAAAGAGCGCCACAAGTCACCGTCACCAGCCGCTTGTATCCAGCGACTCCCCGCGACTTTGACCAGATTATCAGTCCATATCATCTTAATATATATAAATCTCCTGTCACGATGTTGTCCGCAATGGACTCCTAAACTACTTAACCGACTTCAATGAAATTTGCACACTGTGTGCATTTTGATCCAACTTGAGATATGGGATAGCTTACATCTCAATTTTATGATAAAAAAAATTACCGTCCGAGCGAAGCCGGAACAGGCAGCTAGTAATATTATATTTATCTTTTATCTGTCTAGCGGTTACTGAGTTCCGCGATTTTCTTCCACTATTGAATCAATTTTGAAGACTTTTACGTGTCAAGAAACATTAAAATGATTCTTATATTTTTTTAATAGTATTTTCCAACGTGAAGCCGTTATTACGTTTGATGTAGTCATTTATTTGTCTACTATTTTACCTACGATATTTGTATTGTGAATATTAAATTAGCATCTTCAAATGGGTACTCCTCACTAGGGGCGGATGAATTCCACCCAAGTGTCAATGAATAATCGAGCACCCTGTTACAAATACCAGGGTGTTTGAATTTAACGTATTGATGAATACGAACTTCTGCATTTATTATATATTTATTGCAAGCGCCTATTACTGAAATTGGAATTGAAAATCGGTTATTTTACAAAGACCTTACAATAATAATTTTTAACGCGTCTAAATCATTCTAAAATCTACCTCAGTAATCTGAAATCTATCAAAGTAATCTAAAATCTACCTAAGTAATCTAAAATCTACCAACGTAATCTAAAATCTACCAACGTAATCTAAAATCTACAAAAGCCTACTAAAATTGACATTCGCTTATTTTACAGAGAGCTTACAATTGCTAATTGTAACGTGTACAAATAATCCTAAAATCTACCACTGCATGGGAAAGCGGCAACTCACTGAGAAGTTACGGCGAAAGAACTGAGTGGGTTTGTGGTTTTATATAGTCCAGCAAAAAAAGTCCAGTAAAGTTGTAAAAACCGCGAAGTTAGCAACATATTAGCCAATCATTCAAAATTAAAAAAAAAAAAAACTTACATGTAATGCTGCTAAGAACTATTTTGACCACGTCAACATTCCAACAAAAAATCTGCATCGAAATTGGTCCATCCGTTCAAAAGTTGCAATGGAATATAGATAAACACACTCACAACAGTCACAAGTGTGAGTATTCTAAAATATATTAGGACATATTTTGTATAGTTTTGTTTAACTCTGTGGTCTAGTGGTATTTGGTACCGACTACATGTAACTTAGTAGGGTTCGATTTCCGGGTCAGGAAACTCAAAAATGTGAGTTTGTCAATTGATATCTGTTTAAATAAAATTGAATTCCCATTTCTTGTAGTCATCACATCACGTCTGAACGGGTGTATTAGTAATTGTCAGGAATAGGTTCTTATAAACAGGAAAATCAGGAAAATTTTTAGGGAAAATGGAAAAAACAATGCTTTAATCCATACTTTAAGTACCTGTTAATATCAAACGATACAAAGTTCGCCGGATCTAATACTTTACTAGTAAAAACAATGTTGCCTGAGAATAGATAAAAGTTCGGCTGGCAATCAGCTTGCCACCATCTTTGGCTTGTCTTGGTGAGCTATATCTCTGTCTATTGCGTCAGGGATACGGGCATGAAGATACTTTTTGTTTATTTAACAATTTTTTTCTTAATCTTAGGGCTTTTGTAATATTCTACCATCTTATCGTGATATCAGTATTAGCTCTGGTATTAGTAAAAAAACCGACGCTTACACCTAACGAGCTGATGGACAGGAAACATAAGATGTGATAAGATATCGAACAAGTGTGCGGCTCTCTTGGTGGTAAGAGATAACCATGACCTCTTTGATACCATATATATTGTGAGCACGTCACTGTCTTGCGACCGAGCTGTGTGCAAATCTATCGGCACCCTACCCTCTGGACCGAAATATGACACTATCACTATGGCGGCAGGAGTAGTTAAGGTGGTGGATCCCTATCTGAATGAGTGGCAGATCACACTCAAACAGGTCGTGAAATAGGCGATATAGTATTACAGCCTATTAACATTATAAATGCGAAAGATGGTAGGTTTGTTTGTTACTCCTTCACGCACAAACTGCTGAACCGATTTTTATGAAATTTAGCATTCACATAGATGGTAACTTAGACTAACACATAGGATAGTTTTTATCCCGAAAATATGTTCCTGTGGGACCATTAATTAAGGGACCCGAGGACGACACGAGGAGACAAAAGAAACGTATCTCGACCAGTAAGACTTCCAATGATTATCAATAAGAACAGCTAGTATCGTACTGATATAGTGTTGTCTCTCCTAGGGCAGCAACAGCAGTTCCACTTCGCCTTTGGACAGCGGCCGTTTCCGTTTCCGCCTGACCCACTTGGAGGTTTCCGGATGCCACCCATCACTACCTGTCAAAGTAAGTGAAATTGTACACAATTGACATTGCACTACGTTACCGAAATTATCTACTAAAGCAAAAGGAAAAATCCAAATCAAATTAATATGCAATTTTTCACCAAAAACTCGGCAAATCAAATTGTTTTATTTAGATTTAAGTATGGATTTCTGTAAAGTAATGCCTTCTTCTGTCAAAAGGAAAAATCACAAAAAATAAGGAGTTTTTTTAATATGACTGTATGTTTTTTATGTTTGTTACGCGATCTCTCGGTCAGTAACGAAAAGATAGGAGTATTGATGGGTAGTTTTTAAGAAGAGAGGTATTTGAAAAATAATACATTATTAAATGTTACTTAAAAGCCACTAGTTAGATCTTGATACATTGTATTTACTTTAACGGAATCAGACAAATATTTATCAAAAAAACCACGACGTTATAGTTAAATTAAAGTCGTTTTTTTGTAGTTTGATGCACTCAAGTTGTTTACATACACAAACGACTCTATGGACAAAATCACTGCCAGTAAAATAAAACATCAACAAACTGCCTTTATATGCAAATTGGCACCGATTTGCAAACCTCATAACGTTTGATAGTTCAAAGTGAATAAGTCACCTAAAACATGCGGCGGTTCGCTAAACTACGTTCACTAAAGTGCGGATTCAATCAGTCGTGATAAAAAAAATAAAACCTGGCTCCAATCGAACAAGCTTGCATCGAGCCCGCTAAAATCCCAGGCCCAAAAACAACTCGTGCGGCTCAAAACGGGAAAAAAACATTCACAAATCGACGCGGCGTATCGTATAAAAACCAAGTCCACCGATCGTCGGCCAAAAGCGGAACCGTGATACCGAAAAATAAAAGCCCATAATACTCCGGAAAAAATAAAGTGAACGCAACGTGCGGGCGTGCGTTTTGTCCACTCTCGATATCTTTATAAGTGGTGCACATTCTCGTATGATTTTCATCTCCACTTTGCGTTTTGAATGGTTTGGAAAGTTTTGGAAACTGTTCTAACGATACGTTTCAGCGCGTTTTGTAAGCTTTTGGTTTTTAAATTGTTGCTCATTTATCTTTCTTTTTATATTGGAAAACAAACCAGAAGACGCATTTCCTTACGGTAAGAAATTGTCGCCACCTGGAGACACTAAAGGTAGTAATGGTGCGTTACCAACCTGAGTCCAGGATGTTAGGCCTCGAACAATCTTACCCTCCGAATCGGAACACCTCAACGGCAAGCACTGACGTTACGGCGTTAAGTTTAGGTAAGGCAGTGGTACCAATGCAGGCGAGTCGCTGCGAAACTCTACCACCTATTAGGATGTCACAGTGTTAATGACGGTAAGTCTGTGCTCGGTTTTTACGAGCTGCCTAGCAGGCAAGTAGGTGGCCTATTCTGCAAAGGAGACACGGGAAGAAATTATTTATTTAGATCACATTTTCTCTATTATATGTTTTGTTACATTCGTTTGTGTGCATTTTAATAAGAATAATTAGAAGTTTCAAATGCTTCGACCGCAGTCAGAGATATCAATTAACATTTAATCTATCATTTTGTCACAATTTTATACAGAACATGTCCACTGATACTGATTAAAAGATAATTGACGTCAATGAGCGCGGCCGTTAGACTCCATACCTGTCCTACTCCATACCTATTAAAATTTTTAACAGTTTCTTGTTTTGAAATTATATGTATCACTACATCACTACATAGTTTAAAATAAAGTAGCTTTCTCTGTCCCTATATTATTTTGTATGCTTAAATCTTTAAAACTACGCAACGGATTTTGATGTGGTTTTTTAATAGATAAAGTGATTGAAAATGAAGATTTACTGCTACTATTTACTACTGAGGCAACAACTTTTGGAACTATCAGTAATAACATTTCCTTAAAATAACTATTTTTTATAGTAACCTATTTGGTTTTTGAAGTTTTACAAACTGCTCTAACGATATGTTTAGGCACGGTTTACAAATTTTAATTTAGTAAATTATTTGACAGATTATTTAAGGTTGCTTATTCGATTCATATTTTTCCATCAGTTCATTCATCAGTCACATTTTTGTAAGTTTAGCTGCTGTTTGTATGTTTATTTTATATTAAAAATTTCAATGGTTTCTCCTTTTAAATGATACCTATGTATTGTGAACAAAATTATACTGAATGTTTCTTTTCGCTTTTCATCTCCATTTTATGTTTTTAATGATTTGGTAAATGTTACCTATATGTAAGCCTAATAAATTGGAGAAATTTTGTCGAAGTCGGGAAAAAAGGTGATCGAAGTTTTTAAGCAAATATTAAAAATTATTTATCAAATAGTTTGGTATTTCATGTAAATGTGGAGTAGGATTAGTGAATTTTGGTGCCATTTCGTACCAAAAATGTTTTGTTCAGTTAAAGTGCATAAGTGAATTATTCATATAGAAGTTAGTGTATCGTGTATTTCCTAGTTGCCGCTAAATCTCACTAAATGAGCTTGAGTAAGGCCGCCACCGCATTTTTGATTTTGCCAAATCGGACAACTTGATGCAAAGATAAACTTGACTAATGGCTGACGCTAAAGCCCAATACAAAATGTAAAAAAGGAATTATAGTATTTGGCAGTTTCAGCCTTATTTTACCACCGCCGTACCTATTCCTATAGTCATAACGTCAGTGCTTGCTGTTGACGTGTTCCGATTCGGAGGATAAGGTAGCCGGTAAACTTACTTTTGCTTGAGGTCTAACAGCCCGGCCTCAAGTTGGCAACGCACCACCTTTGGTATCTCTAGGCGGCGTCAATTTCTTACCATCAAGAAAATCGTCTGCTTGTTTGCCTTCTAATACCATAAAAAATACATTTAAAGGCAACATTACACACAATTTAGAAAGTTTTACTATAAAAAGGTTTACAAGTTTAAAGCCTAATCTAGAACTCAATTTTGTTAAACGCACATTATGCAAATCAATTGCTGATTTAAGGCAGTTTGCGCAACTTTCATATAAAAAATAAAAAAAAAATGATTTGCTATGTTTTTTATTTGCCTAAATCATATGACACTAGTTGCCTTATATCTGAATGCCTTTAGACTTACTTTCAAATTATGCGGGTTATAACTTTTCAAGTAAACTTTATACAAATTAGGGTTTGCTAGGTATCTATGGAAGTCCCGTCTCTTATTACGTAGTATTTATACACTCTTTGATTTAGGGGGTCAATGATTAAACTGGTTTCTATGTTGTTTTAGATATGAGTCAGTTTGGGCTAAGTTCGAGTAATTCCCATTGGGGTTATGGAAGTGCTGGAGCTTATCCTGCATATCTTCCATCGTGTGCAGCACCCACAGCTACGCAGTTCAACCCTCCAGCACTTGGGTTTGCTGGAACTGTTCCTGAGCAAACTCCTACACAGGATTTCACTAACAACACAGGTAATTTCGTTTTATGTCTAGAAAAATCGCGTATTTGAAATAGCTATATCTTAAATTATATCACAAAGATCACCCGTACTCTAAATTTAAAGCCTAGACGACTAAATTATTTCAATAACTTTTTTTTTCAGAATAAAATTCAACTTTGATTTCATAGTGGAATCTTAATTTTAATTTTGATTTCAAGGTCGATTTTTCAATTTTGATTTTGTTTTTCATTTTATTTTGATTTTAATGTTGTTTTGATTTTAATTTATTTATTGTTGATTCAAATTTATTATATTCGGCAAAGAATGATTTAATCAAATATTTTAATGGTATAAATTGTAGTGCCTAGTAAATATGAGTCTTTGTGGTCC
Source organism: Calephelis nemesis (assembly GCA_002245505.1). Lineage (NCBI taxonomy): Eukaryota > Metazoa > Arthropoda > Insecta > Lepidoptera > Riodinidae > Calephelis > Calephelis nemesis. The sequence goes on from NJDD01002431.1 coordinate 319,170, forward strand.
GGAATAAAGAATTAATTATTATATTAATATTATAGTTCCAAATAGATAAAAACACGAAATAACCACTTGTTTATACCCAGTGTTGCTCACCTATCATACTGATTACCGACAGGTAGATCATAGGTACAGGGATTTAGTTATAGAAAAATTTGTTAATCATAGAGTTTAATTTTAATTTCAAATCTTCCATGTTTATTAAAACCCAAAATAACCACGTATCTCCAATGAATCTTCCTTAGCGACAAGGAGAAATCCATTACAACTATGACTTCTACCGTAAATCACCTTAAGCAAGAAAATTGACAGAAGCATGAAAATTTATTCTGATTTTAAACTCCCATGTTATTAAAACCCAAAATAACCACGTATTTACAATAGATCTTCCTCAGCTATAAGGAGAAACCGATCACCTATGATTTATAGTATAGACGACCATAATTCATGAAACCAGCATGGTGAAATTAAACGTACCAACATGGTTTACGACTGACATCCTCCTTAAAACCGTACGGGTTACGTTGTGGACGCGCCTGCCCGCCGACGCAGGGACATTAAACCGGCTCTCATTATAATTTACAGCGGCTCGGACACGTCCGATGTCGATGAATTTATTACCAATGGCTGCCACACGACATGAAAAATATAGCACCATATTAAAACTATATAATGCTTCTCTAACCAAGTCGAAAATCGACTGCCGCAACAGTAGCGAAACTACAAGTCTTTAATTTTTCAGAACAGCACATTGAAGTTTAATTTCGACATGATTGAGTCTAAGAAATACTGTGTGACTATAAAACTTCTATGTATTCAAAAATGTATTTTTACATCCTTTAGAAATGGTGTCCTAAAACTAAATCTGAATTTTGCGGATTCCACATTGGTTATGTTCGTATTCGCAGTAGAATTCTGAATATTCGTAGAGATCGTAAGCCATTTTCAGTCATCCTCTGCGTGTTACACACTGTGTGTTTTGGACAAAATCACATAATTTCAACAAAAGGATTATTAAAAAAATCGTATTTTTATAAGATATCAAGTTGTTTAAATATTCTCAACTAAACTAAAATTACACTAACTTTTTATTCTCTGATTGTTTTAATACGTTATGTTTCAAAGCTCTTTGTTTAAAAATGAAGTAATGCAAGCAGCTTTCAAAACTCAATTCTTATTTTAAAGGTTATAGGTAGAATTAACAATCTCATATTTACAAACAAGGCAAAGATATTTATTTGATACTTTCCATCGTCGGCACTTGGTAAAACTTCCAAATATTCATATTTTTAAAGAAAGAAACACTTGTACTGTTTTACTTATCATTTATAATTTATTACTTTGTAATTAATAGCCTACCGGTTTCGCTTATACAGCATCATCAGAGCTAAAACTTAAACTACTAAACAATTTCATTTTCATTTGTAAAGGGTAGATACAAAGAACCTTAAAACGTTATACAACCGAGTTGCCAGCTATAGATAGATTATTTCACCACTAAATGGTGAAAAAAGTACCATTTTAGAAAATATTAAAAAACATGTCAATTGCCTCCACTAATTAATTAATTACTAAATTAAATTTACTATTTTTTACATATTTAAAACTTAATTATTTATGATCGAATCAATTAATTAAAAGAAAAAATAATAATATTATAAATGCCCATGTCAAAATTAGAAAACTAAAAAATAATATTCAATAAAACATTCATGTCATAATAAAAATAAGTAAAGTAATTATTTAAAGTTAAATTGTTATATTAAAAATTAAATTATTATATAAGAAAAAACTGTCCAACACTAAAATAAATTAAATTAAAATAAACGGTAAAAGGTATGTCAATATGAAATAAGCAGTAAGCAGTCAACACATTAATAATAATAATAATACTGATCATCACATAAACTGATCATAAACGATCAGTTGGAACTTTATACATCTCCCCTTTTAAATATTTTCTAGTATTTTAATCTCATAATAAATGTAACATAAGTTTTGCTACAAATTCAATGAATGATATTTTAGTAAAACAGTACAAGTGTTTGATGTAATTTATTTAAAAACACTTGTACTTTCCACAATATATTTTATTATTTTTTATTTTTATAATTTAGCCAACCGGTTTCGCTATACAAGCATCATCAGGGCTATATAACAACTGAAGTTTTGTTAAAAAATTTACCGTCTAATTGTCACCTTCAAAAATGACGGTATTTAAATAACCGTATATAGCGTTGTATAGCGAAACTGGTTGGCTAAATTATAAAAATAAAAAATAATAAAATATATTGTGGAAAGTACAAGTGTTTTTAAATAAATTACATCAAGAATGGAATTCCACCAAGCTCCGACGATAAGAAGTATAGAATCTAGTACAAGTGTTTCTTTCTTTAAAAATATGCAAAGATATTTCATAAGACTTCCCCGTGTTGGTGTTGGACACCGTGACATCTGACTAGGTGGTAGAGTTTCGCAGCGACTCGCCGGGTTTGGTACCACCGCCTTACCTATTCCAGCCGCCATAACGTCATGACGTGTTCCGGTCCGGAGGGTAAGGTAGCCGGTAAACTTACTTTTGTTCGAGGTCTAACATCCTGACCTCAGGTTGGCAACGCACCATTACCATCTTTGGTGTCTCTAGGCGGCGTGAATTTCTTACCGTCACAAAATCCGTCTGCTTGTTTGCCTTCCTATAACATAAAAAAAAACTTTCAAATCATGATGTTACTTTGAGTAATCTAGACATTTATTTTTATTTGCACAGTTCTGCCAGACACGACGGGTGTGGATTTAGATCAACAGCTGTCTGGACTTGTCGGATCATCACCATCGCACCATGGCACTCTCCTACCTCGCTACAACAACAACACCGACTACAGCCTGTCAACGGGACCCCGATCGTTAAGTGACAATAGTTCACAACCCGAATCACCAGTACAGGATGATCTATTAACTTCCAATTCTACGAACATCGGACACAATCATACAAACAGTTCAAACTTTCCCTCACTAATGGGATCGCAGAACTCGTCGTATGGGGGTAGTAATTGTAACAACTCTCTCTACCCCGTACTTCCTGCAAGCTTGTTATACAGTCAACTGTATACAGCGGCCAATCAATCTCATAATTTCCATCCATTACATTCGAATTCAATCCATTCAACGCAAAATCATCATAACGAATTACAAACTATGATGGATCAAATTTCTTCGACTACGAATAATCATAGGCAACATGGAAGTCATGGTCAAGGTGATTTACTTTTAGGCGGTGGAAATTCTTGCGCTGCCGCGGCTGCTAGGGGAGAAGATGGAAGAGTTAACAGCCTAGGGCAAAGAGGAAATCCACAGCCAGACAGTAATACAGTATGGCGGCCGTATTAAAAAATGTGTAATTTCCGTTCTAGTAAAAAGTTTTGTTATAAAATACTGATTAGAGTAATAAATATTGCAACGAAATAGATAATACTGTAATACAGATATTAATGGAGATGCTGATATTGATGAGACGGTATAAGAATTTTACGACTTTCTACTTAGTGTCGGTAGATGACTCAAATCAAAATTTGGATGACAAAGTATACGAAAGTTATTTAAAATTAAACTGACAAATACAATTAAAAAAGGTAACCGCCCAAAAAATTCGTGGCTCAAAATGACTCTCGATTTACAATTTTATTGTACGTTTTAGCATTTATTTACTTCTGATGGGTTTTTGCCCTTTTACTCAGTAAAATCAGTGACTGATTAAGTAGGCACGCCAGTTATAAATCAAGGGTTTTTTTTAATGAAAGAGTTAATTCGATATGAAAGTATCTTCACGCCCATATCCCCGAAGAGGTAGGCACAACCAGGGCACCCACGACTAGCCGAAGACACTAAGTCCCATAATGTGATAGGTGGCAAGCCTATCGCCAACCGCGCACATTTCCAATCCCGGCCAACTTTTTTTTTTATTAGAAAATTAGGAAAATCCAATTTACTTTTTGTTGGCCGACCCGGGATTCGAACCCAAGACTTAATGCATTCAAGTCCAACACCCGGACTGCTAGACCACAGAGGCGATAATTCGATATGAAGTAAATTAAATTAGAAAACGTAGCATAAGTGTATCTCTACATATACCTATTTGACATATATACCCAATTATAAATGCAGCTTACCGAGTGTCTGTCGGTTTTTTAAAGAACATCAACGAAAGGCAACAAGCAATCACGTAAATATAATGACCACACATTCTTATCGCACACAAGTTACAACTGCAACGTCCATTTGGTATAAACGCAGTTTAACATTCTTTTTGATTTGGTACAGGAAATATACTTTTTGTTAGCAAATAATAGTAAATATTTTTTTATTATACGTCTCTGTGTCGATGGTTGCATTATCTATTTACGCTTACTTCGGGTACAAATACGAATAGTCATGTGTGCATTCGTCATAATATTGAAGATCAAAAGTCATTAGAGTCACGATTTTTGGTGGGGATATTTTATAAGAGAGAGCACTGTCAAAAAATAGGACACCTATTACGATAGGACTTAAAATGTTAAAGATTATTATTTCAATTTAATTCAACAGATTCAATTAAAGCTGTTTTAAATTACTACCGGTACAAAAAAATCGAGTTTTTAAAATTTTACGCTAAACAACACGATGAGAAATATGGCACAACATTGTATAAAGAGTTGAGAGGAAATAAAAAGTAAGGGTTCCCCCAAACATACTGAGTAATTCATCAAAAGAAAACTCGATTATTCTTAATAATTTTTGTCGCTTTTTTGTGATGTAAAAAGAATTAAACTAATTTTAGCTAAATGTTACGTTGACTTTGCTTTGATAAATACTTAGTCTGGCCATAAATACTGTTACACTTAAAAATAAAAAAATATTACATTTGAATTTCGAATCTGTCATTTTTATACGATTGTTCATTGTGTTTTCTCATTTTGGCGCCAATACATTGTACAATATTTTGCGATATTAAAATGGAGTGGGGTGATAAAGAGAACCGAATCGCTGTGATTGCATTACACAAAGTAGGTATGGAGCCAAATGCAATTTTTAAAACTCTCCATACACTTGGTTTTAGTAAAATGTTTGTGTACCGGGCTATTAATAGGTACAATGAGACTTCCTCTGTTTGTGACAGAAAAAGATCTGGCCGTCCACGTAGTGTTCGTACGAAAAAGGTGGTCAAAGCAGTAAGGGAAAGAATTCGAAGAAATCCTGTCCGAAAGCAAAAGATTTTATCTCGGGAAATGAAGATAGCACCTAGAACCATGTCGCGTATTTTAAAAGATGACTTAGGACTTGCAGCCTATAAGAGACGCTCTGGTCATTTCTTAACTGATAATTTAAAGAAGAATAGGGTCGTAAAATCGAAACAATTACTGAAGCGGTACGCAAAGGGAGGTCACAGAAAAATTTTGTTTACGGATGAGAAAATTTTTACAATTGAGCAACATTTTAATAAACAAAATGACCGTATTTATGCTCAAAGCTCTAAGGAAGCTTCCCAATTAGTCGACAGAGTGCAACGTGGACATTATCCAACTTCAGTGATGGTTTGGTGGGGTGTTAGCTATGAAGGAGTGACTGAGCCATATTTTTGTGAAAAAGGTATCAAAACATCGGCACAAGTGTATCAAGATACCATTCTTGAGAAGGTAGTTAAGCCCCTTAACATCACCATGTTCAATAACCAAGTATGGTCCTTCCAGCAAGACTCGGCGCCGGGTCATAAAGCTCGGTCCACGCAGTCTTGGTTGGAAGCGAACGTTTCGGACTTCATCAGAGCTGAAGACTGGCCGTCGTCTAGTCCCGATCTTAATCCGCTGGATTATGATTTATGGTCAGTTTTAGAGAGTACAGCTTGCTCTAAACGCCATGATAATTTGGAGTATCTAAAACAATCTATACGATTGGCAGTGAAGAATTTTCCCATGGAAAGAGTGCGTGCTTCTATTGATAACTGGCCTCAACGTTTAAAGGACTGTATTGCAGCCAATGGAGACCACTTCGAATAAGCTTTTTATATTTTTAATTGTTGTATATTTATGTATTAAACTAACACACTGTAAAAGTAATATATGTTATTTGCAGTTAAAAAAATATTTTTTTTCTTTATTACAATATTTATGGCAAGACTAGGTATACTTTAGTTTTGCTAAATAAACACTGAAAATAATTAAAGTCGAGATTTGGTATACTTTAAAAAAATAGATGTTTAATTTTTGTATACGAATAAGAATAATATTTTTGATTAATAATTGTAAATAATGTGAATAATTTGTTGTAAATGCATCTTGTAAAGTGCAATAGTTGTGCAATTATAAAGTTGAGTAGGTGTATACAAAACTAGACTTAAGGTACAGTCAGCTTTAATAATGTGAAATGCGTTATAATGTCCAGACTTTAAATGAGAAATTTATTAATAAGATATTGTTCGGTGAACTGAAAATAACGGCGCATCTTAGAAACGTTCCTTTTTTATTGTAACTTATAATTTTAAAATAATTCCATTAAATTATTTAGCTATTTGAATAAAAATAGCAGCTAACTAGGAATTATGATATGTATAGTGTCAAGGTAACATCTATAATAAAATGTCAGTGAGTTATACTTCAAACATGTTCACTTAAATTATTCATTTTATTAAATAATTTAGCTATTTGAACTAAAATAGCAGTTATGACATGTATAAAATAAAAGTCACATCTGTAATAAAATGTCAGTGAATTGTACTTCAAACATGTTCACTAACATGATTAATTATCATTTACATTTAAAACAAATTACTACAATTAAAAGTAAATTTTGTTAAGAAGAAGCAGATTTAGAATTTGAGATGTGGAAGACTGAGCGTAGTTAAGAAGTAAGATCTTGAGGTGCCGTGCTTAAAAGTGAGGACAATTATGATGACGTTAATGGTGGTAATGATAGTGAATATGACAATGATGTATAGTACTGTATACCTCTGACTTATCAAGCACTATGAAAGAAACTTTTATTCTTTAACAATTATTAAAGCTAACTGTAGGTTACCTGTTGATTATATGAACTCTGTCCATTGTAGATATTGAATAGATACCTCATTTAAAATTTCATAGATCTATGTTGTAAATAAATTATTAATAAACTATTATATTTTTTTCTTTAACTAAATGTTAATTTATTTTAAAAATTGTAGTCTTCCTTTAGCACTTTATTTATAAATAATTTACTTAACCAACTAAAAGAAATACGAATTCTTAAGTTTTGCGAAATTTGAAAAAATGCTTAATTAAATTGTTATCTTTTTACAAAATCTTAACTGATATTGAAAAAAATTGAGATATCTTATCAATTACAAAATTAAAGCCTTAAGTAACTTTAATAAATACATATTCAGTTAGGTGTTTTGTTAACTTATTTCAGACAGAAATCACCCACGTATAAATAAAAAGTAAATATTTTAAAACCATTTTTAGGTATTTGCATGTCAACTCATATTAGTTAATTTTAATTAAAACTACTTCTCGTCGGATTTTTGAATATTCAATTGTGCATTAATTTATTATTTAAAATTTGTAAAAGAATTGAACTACATTTGAATAAAGGCACTTTAATAGTAACAAAGTTGAATTTGAGTGACTCAATTAATGTTTTAATCGAATTGACAATGCTTTTGAATGTTAATGAAACTTTTTGCTGGCATTTACTGAACGTGGAAGTACCATGCTAAGATAAATCTTTTTTTTTTATTTCAACACTTGCGCCTTACTTCGGATAAACTTCCACGATTTTTTAAATAAAGAAAAAAAGTCACTTCAAACGTCACACCAGAAAAGAATCAATAATTTCACCACAGGAGTTGAATTCTTAGTAGCTCAAACAGCAGATCATTCGTCATAGATAAACAAAAAGGGGCACTTAAAATCTTGTATTGCAGGTGAATATTCTTCTTTCTTTAGAAAATTGTGTCAAAGTTTAAATTTCAGTTTTCGTAATGCAAAGACCACTATTATTATTATTATTGTAAATGACTTAATGAACATAATGGTGTATAATATACATCAGCTAATATGAAATAATATGGAGTATTAAATAAAAATATCAAGCCAATAAAGTTTGAAAATAACTTTTAAAACAATTGTCAGCGCTTTGTAAAACTAGATTAAGTGGAAAACAGAAAGAACTTACGCTTTTTTAAACGTTTTCTGCCAAGTAGCAATACCAACTTCAGAAAAATGAAAAGCATAATCTGGAATAAAGATTAGTGGTATATTATAAACTGCACGAAAACGCTAAAAGGAAAACTGGTTTTTTGTTACAAAAAGGAAATTATCTAAAATGCTGAAAAACCGAAACAGCAGGTCTAAGATGCGCACATTGACTATGTCCTTGTAGAAAAATAAGATAGATGTTTCCAATCACTTTAACTTGCACTTATCACGTTATCGGATTGTCTTCTTGTGGCTTACACACCAAGCACAAAACCCAGTTCTTTTGTTTCGATATTATAGAATTGACAAAATTAAGTCTTCGTGCGCATCCTAGCCGACCAGTTAATAAAAAAATTAAATAATTCAAGTGCTGCTATTTTCTAACGGTATCGTTTGATGTGCAATATTTTTATGTATTAATAAGTTACTCATTACATTTGAAATTTGTTTAAATTATCTTTAACTTGCAAAGCAATTGTATATCAGTTGTTGTTGCGTTATTGCTTATTGTTAATATTTATGTTGACTGAGAGTAGAATATTTGTTTTGTATGAATAAATTCTTTGAAGGAAATTTGTTTTTTTTTTTATGTCTTGTGAATAAGCAGATGGCTCTTCTGTTTGTAAGAGACTACCGTTACTAATAAAAACAGCAAAATTTGTTTTCGCATAGCTGTCTTTTGACCAGGACAGCTCAGGTGTAGAAGTATACCGGCTACCTTTCCTCAAACATGGAATACGACAACGGCGAGAAACGACGCTTGACAGAAGGAATATCGCACCAACCTGGTTTATCAGCTGTTCGCATACTAGTATGACTGTCAGCATTGGTAAAATAACCCGGTTACCTAAATAAGATTATCATTCAATTTAAGATCATCATTACTACAGCGAAATATTTGAAAAATTGTTTAGAGATTCAAATGATAGATACTTGCCTGTTTGTAAGTTATCATAACCGTTTAAAAACAGATGATTAAATATTTTCATAAATTTAAAATACTTAAAAACGACCACATATTTCGCCGTGTTGTTTTGGGCTCCTTTGCAGAATAGACCATCTGCCTTCCAGCTCGTAAAAGTGGTTTAGTTTCACAGTGACTCGCCCGCATTGGTACCACCGCCTCATCTATTCCTGCCACCGCCGTGCATTGCCGTTTGGACCGTAAACTAACTTTTGCACGGGGCCTAACATCCACACCTCGGGTAGGCGACGAACCGTCACCACCTTTGGTGTCTCTAGGCGGTGTGAATTTCTTACGATCACGAAATCCGTAAACTTGTATGCCGTTCAATAACATAAAAGAAAACAATAAAATGAATACCGTTTTTTTTAAACTGTCTCTAAGAAGCAGAGCTAACCTTAAAACAGTTGCAAGAGTAATGTTTATGTACCGTATGGTATCAATTAAATGTAAATGAATTAAATGTAGTACTATTCGACAGTTTCCGAAACTTTAATTTACAATGAGCAACTTCACAACAGCTATTTAATATGAATTCAGTTTAGAAGTCTAAAAGTTAAGAATTTTATCTTTTAAAAATCTGCTTTGTAGTATTTTACAAGTTACCTGATAACCAGTTTAATTTTCTAAATTAGGCAAAAAGAGCTTCAACTTAAATATTTATTGAAACACTTTAGTAAGAATAGAGTTATTTAAAAAAATACAAATTAAAAACACATTTTAGAAAGTAAACAAGTATCTTTACGACCAGGACCAGGATGTTCTTAACAACCAGGACACCCATGACTAACCGAAGACACTAAGTCACACAATGTGAAAGGTGGCGAGCCTATCGCCAACCGGGCACATGTAAAATCTCGAGCAGCGTTAATATTTATTGAATTGAAGATATACATTTATTCTAACTTTTGCTCGACCCGGGGATCGAACCCGGGACCTCAAGAAGTCAAGTTCGACGCCGGGTAGCGGCCCGGCGTCCGGCCCGGGTAGCGTGAACACAGAGTTCACATTTTTAGTGATAACATAATGTTCCTATCTCTCATGTAATGGAAAGTGAATACTTTTAGCACAGTAAAACTACAAATAACCAACTTTGATTTCAATAAGGATATCATTTAAGTAGACAAAAAATAAATATTTTTTTGGGATCCTATCATCACATTTCAGAGACCACCTCAATAGTACGCACTTTCAAAAAACAAAAGAATTAAAATAAAATGCAAATAAATGTTTTAGGTTAGTATCTAGATAAGCCTGTTTACAAAATCTGAAAAATAAGCTCATATTAATAAATCCAACTACTAACCAGGTATCATAGAAAAATTAAAATAATGAAATGAGTGCTCTTTATTTAAAATTAAAAGTTCTTTAAAAAAATTTAAAGGACTGCCCTCCTCTAGAGATTATATAATTCAAAATCAGAATTTAGATACCAACTTCTGAGAAACGGTATTATCTACACAACTATATAATACCTGAATATCACATATCACTGATCTATACCAACTGCAGTTAAACAACTGAACCGTTATGAGCCGCAACTCCAATAGGTATATCAGCCTTAATGAGCTCATTACTGCCTCGTGACCGTCGAGCGAAACATTTGCATATCACCTGACGTTTAATATATACTCGTATACAAATCGAGAGGTGGATTGATATTATGTCGGACAACGGGAAACGAAACACTGAAATAAATATCCAACCCTCATTAATTTGCGCCAATACGACGGTAGTGTGCCTACTGTTAGGTTCACCATAATCGTGCATATTAAGGACATCGTGTAATGTTCACAACATCAATTAATTATCCCTGTTCATTTTTTTTAACATAAGTTACGACACAAAATTGCACACAAAATTACCTCGTGTGACATGAGGTCTCAGATCCCTGCCTGAAGACCGCACCATGTTTATGGTGTCTTTTACTGTCAGGAAAGCCGACTGCTCATTTGCCATCTAATACAAACATACATACATGCCTTCAAGCAAATTCTCTTACAGGGTAGGCAAACAATTTCGAGATACTCTCTGTACTTATAATATAAAAAAAACAAAAATTGAGGGAACTACCACTTTACTGTTTAAAAAAGTTAATAAAATCATCCCACAGTATTAATGAATACTTACAATCCTAGTTCTCGTATTCTTTATGCTATATTTTATTGAACAGGAATGAAAATGTTAACCCTCACTACATAACTCAAAGACATTAATTTCTGGCGATGAAGTATGTTTTATAGAACAATAAAAAAAAACACCAAATTCAATTTCGTTACCACGTCGCAATTTAATTATTCTTTATTGAAGGTAAGTCATGCTCCCAAGATGAATTCAAATGTACATATTATTAATTAATTATAACACTAAAAACAGTAAATTAAAAAACACGAAAAATAACATATAATTTAATAATTGACAACCTCCTTTTTGGATTTGGTATTTAATTTAACCTGTTTGCTTCATGTCCAATGTAGATTAGAAAAAGATATTCTACCACATCATTGTATTGATACATTTAACTATCCACAAACAAATTTTGTAATAGAATCGGGGCCGCATATCTTCTGCAAACCTGAAACATTATTTTTTTGATTTGGAAGACAAATTTACAATTTTTTGAATTATTTGGAATGTTTTTAACATAAGAGGCTTAACTACGCAGCTTTAGATTGGGATGTAAAATGTTGCCATTAGACACTAATTAATGCATGATTAACACTAGGTGTTAGTTTCTAAGGTCGATAATCTGAATCTTTTCTTCAAGAAATACATTAAAATTGATTGCCTTATAATCTAGAATAAATTGTCGCAGTCGTATTAAATGTGTGATGTGTGACATAATCATTATGACGGACTAATTTCGAGCATTCAGCATCATTATCCTTAATTATGCAAAACTGATGGTGACACGAGCATGTCACCTGATTACCTACGAGCGATAATATATGCGATTCCAGCAGCATCTGTAGAGCGGGAAAAATCGATGCCAGACCGATTTGGACGATAATAATGAGATTTAAAATCGCAAAGTAATTAATGAGGATTAGTGCATGGCAGTGATGAATACGCTGCACGTACTGCCACTGAGTTATAGCTTATTTATTTTCATTTTATTTGAAACCATGCATTTTATGGCTATATCTATTTATAGAGAGAATACTTATCATTAATTTTTACGATTTTTCATGTAATTGGTAAGCTACCAAGTACACGGATTTCCTTATAATTAGAAATAATCGTGGCCTATAGGCACCATAAATGTTAAAGGTACGTTACTGCCTGCGGCCGAGATGATAGGACTATTGCGAAAAAAAATTACCGCCCCAACCGACAAAGTAATTATGGCGGGAGCAATAGATAGGACAGTGCTAGTTGAGGCACAGTAATCTACCACCAGTGGTCTTATTATAATGAGTTACACTCAGTGGACCCGACCAACAAGCGAAAATTTCGTAGAAAATTTATGAAATGTATACATCCCCAGACATGTACAACCAGGTCACCCACGGTTAGCCTATGTAACATGTGGTAAAAATAATCGTAAACCAGTAACAAAGTAGCTTCAATAAAAAATTAAAACCAAATTTTGATTTGCCCGAAACGGAAGTTGAACGAGAGACCTAGTGCATTCATCGCCAGTTATTAGGAAGCCTTACATAATATGCCTACATATACCTATGCACGTAGAGGTAACAGAACAGACATACATTGTTTTTATTAACTTGAGAAATATATATTATGATTCAAAGTTGGGACGAATAAAAGAACGATTTTTCTTCCATTGAATCAACGATGAAGCATTGAAAAAGCATTGCCAAGCAACACTAAAGGTTTTTTAAGACAATCAAATTTAAATTACATATGGAAATCCAGGTTTAAAAGACTCCAAAATGTCCTAGGCTATTTATTTGGATTTATAAACGGATTTCCGGATATGATATCTTGTCAATGCTACTTTTCGTTGTAATTTTATAACTCAAGAACAAAAGAAGGCTCACTTATCCAAACAAAATGTTTAGGCTTTGTTCGGACTATTTAGGAGATGGTTTATGTGAAATTTGCATAAAATCGGTGGAGCGGTTCTTCATTTATTAAATTTTTTGCAACAAATGAATTCAATAAATGGCGAATCATATTGTTAATTGGTATTTTTCAGTCAAAGTGAAACTTTTTTAGATGGGGATTGTGCTGTCATATTGATTTTTTTTTATTTTTTCTTTTCTGTTTTGTTGTGTTATATTATTCATGCGGTGCATATACGTAAGGCAGCACGTACCTACCGGGCCGCTAGTCTCGATATATATATTTCTTGAGAATGGTTTAGATTCACAATTTGGTAAACTGGGAAATGTTTTCTTTATTATTTTTTTTGTAAGTAGTCGTTGATTTTGGATTTTTTTACTTGGGTTCGTCAGACTGCGCTACTATCGAAGCATTAATGTCAAGCAATACGAAGTTGGCTGGGTCAGCTAGTATATACATAAATGAAATTATCGTGTCACAATACTAGTTTTTATACTCCACCGAAACGGCTTTACCGATATTCACCTAATTATGTATATTCAGTAGGTCTGAGTATCGGCTACTATTCATTTTACATACCCCGAGGTGATAAGGATTATTCACTCTTAACATTTTTGTGTATTTAAAAAACAAAACTTTTTATTTTTCCATGATGTGGCATGAAACATACATACAACTCTAAATTTTTATCCTTTTATCACCAACCCCTATTTTTTAATTGCCATTATCGTAATTTTGTCATATGCCATACCGCTCAATGTTAATCTTAATGTTAATGTCAAGCGATGTTAAGTTCACCGGGTCGGCTAGTAAATACTAGTAAATAATAAATAATGCTAGTAAATAATACTTTGTAATGCGTCCATATCCGGGGGCGACAACTTATAATAATAAAAAAACATCAATTTCCAAGTAATTATCAAAACACCAGCAATGTTCAGAATATTCCCACATCTAGATTTTCTTTATAACAATGGCTGTAAAATTGATATTCATTTTATCAGTGGACCATTTGCAATTAATTACAACAATCAATAATTTCGCGCTTCGCCGAGCGAAAACTACAGCACAACTGTACGGAACCCGATAACGGGGACGCCAGCGCTATCTTGCTGAAATACAGGCTTATTATAATAATACCCTGGTGCGGTAAACTATACGAACTTCCATGTTTTCAATATTTTCGTAATATCCAAAAAGTAAGAGATTTGCTTTGCTTGTTGTTTTATGAAGAAAGTAACGGTGAAAACTTTACTTTCTATCTTTGGCACTTGGTGAAATTCAATTTTAATTATTATAAAATTACACTTGTAATCTTTTACTTGGTTACCACTACACTTAGTGTGTGTAGTAGTACACTACACTACACTTCACTTTGAGTAACTTTATACTTAAAGTGAAATTGAATTAGATGCCCTAGGAGGATAGGATAGATGTTTATAATTCATGTGGCGATTATTTTTTGTTATAATTAAATCACTTCATGATAAGATCATTTTGTGAAAAGGGACGCAATACTTTGAAGCCCTTTTTACAGAAATTGCGCTGACTGGGGAGTATAAAATTTGGCAGACTTATAGTTTATATGTAGGAGAAGTGCAGAATCTCCTAATAACAAGATTATCTTTGAATTTTATAAGTTACTAGCTGTTTAGTTCTCAGTGGCTCTGTGTTGAATATCTTTACAAAGTAAGTAGCTGCACTTTCAGTTTTATGACCTTTATGATAAATTATTTAAAGATAAAGTTATTTTGCTGTATTACTAAATTAGAGCAGTAAGCCAGGCTTGGTGGTCTTGTAGAGGCTCTTTTTTGTGTGATATGGTATCGATCAAGAACATTAATAACCATAGATATTTTAGGCATATGAACCATGACCGGGGTTTCAGGCCTAATATGCTCCAGACTGGAACACGATAGTGCCAAACGCTGTCATTGTAGCGACAGGAGTATGTAAGGCGGTGAATTCCCGACAAACGCTACACAATATTCTACCACCAGTAGCCTTGTCAGTAATGATCTATGAAACATAAGCTCGTCTCTTACGTGGTCTCTGGCAGAGAGTAAGAGGAAAAGGGATCATTTTGATGCACTACAATAAATTATAAATAAATATCCCTGGACTAGTCACATATATTGAATCTAACCCCAAAGAAAGCAAATTATATGCTTATGTTATGGGTGTTAGTCAACGATTATAATACATAGAAATACTTTAATATACGAGTATACCAGAATAAATTTAATAAATACCAGACCCGGAAATGCACACATCTAAATGTTCATCACACAAATACCTGCTCCCGGCGGGAATCGAATTGTTGTGGTAATATAAAAATCTGTTCCTTTAATCTTAATATATATAAATTACGTGTCGCGTTGTTTGTCCGCGATGGACTCCTAAATTACTTTGCAATTGCAACCGATTGCAATCAAATTTGCACACCGTGTGCAGTTTGATTCAATTTGAAAGATAGGATAGCTAGCATCACAATTTATGGTCAAGAAAATTGCCATCCGAGTGAAGCCGGAACAGGCAGCTAGTTTTATATAATATTTATCCAAACCCACTCTCAATTATGTTCTACAAAGGAAACAATATCTTGTATGTATTGAAAGACCTATTCTGGAGACTTTGTATGAATAAATATTCATTCAACATAAAAAAACTATTTAATAATACAAATAGTAACCAAAACTTCACTTCCGAAATTTGGATAGAATTCTTTATCCAAAATCTACTCTAAATCATGTTCTACAAAGTAAACAACAACTTGCGTATGCTCAAATATCTGTTCCAGTGACATGGTATAAATAATTCTTCATTTAACATAAAGAACTATTTAAGAATGCACATAGTAACCTAAACTTTACTTCCGCAATTTCGATAGAATTCTTATCCAAAATCCACTCTAAATTGTGGTGTACGAAGGGAAGCATAGCTTGCATGTATTCAAAGACCTGCTTCGGTGACACGGTACAAATGAAGCTTCACAATTAAGGCGGGTACACACGGGTAGGTACGGCGCATTTGCCGGTGTCACGTACCGACCGCCTCACACTTAATTTCGCCAGGGGCGCGGGGATGTGCGGTTTTAAATTACGCCCGCTCCCTACACGATTGCAGTTTGAAAGCACCTAGTTACGGATAGATAGTTCGATTATGTTTTACTCATATTAACTGTGAATTGCTTTGGTGAACTGAGTTTTAGAATTCTAGATTTTGTATAATTCGTCCGAATCTATATTATCGTTTTATCGTTCCTAATAGAACAACCATCGTTCCTAATAGAGCATTGAAAAATTGGGGCAAAACACCTTAAGGGTCACTGAAACCTAGCTCTATTGTAATAAGTGACCTAACACTCTAGTCTCATATTGGCAACTCATTGTTGTTACTGGAAATCCACCTTATTGTCTTTTACTGTTATAAAAAATATTTAAAGACCTGCTTTTTAAAAGTCGATTTAGATATATAAAAGTATAATGTCTATTTTGAAATTAAATGTTTAAAAAAATACCTTTTTTTAATTAAAATTACGTACCTTCTAAATTTCTTTATGGATAGCGAACAAATATACGGCACTTCTGATGGTAAGACACAACCATGGGCTACAGAAATTGTAGTTAATGTAGGTGCAGCGCTGTAGTAAGGGTGCTAAGCCAATTGTGCAAATCTACCGGCTACCCTAACCCTTCGGACCAAAATATAACACAGACGCTTATGAAGCAAGAATAGATAAAACATTAGATAGAAGTATAAAATATCTTCACGCCTATATCCCCGAAGAGGTAGGCAGAGACACAACCAGGGCACCCACGACTAGCCGAAGACACTAAGTCCCACAATGTGATAGGTGGCAAGCCTATCGCCAACCGAACACATTTCCAATCCCGACTAACATTTTTTTATTATTAAAAAATTGGAAAAATCCAATTGACCTGAATGGCAACCTGAACAAGTTGCTACATGGCTCTCTACCAACAGTGGCCTTTTCTAGAGAATTCCACTATTTGAAATATTCGGGTCTAATATGTCATTAAATAATATCACTCTTTTATCCAAGGAGAGTTACACCACATTTTAGCATGATTCGACTAAGCACAAAAATAGAATCTATACTTGCTATCGTCGGTACTTGGTAGAATTCCATTGTATACACACGTTTTTTGTAGTTAACACTTGTACTTATCCACAATATATTTTATTTAACACTTTCTGTTACTTTCTAGCCAACATGTTTCGAAGCTCTGATAATGCTGTTATAAGTAAAACCGGCCAACATGTTTCGAAGCTCTGATAATGCTGTTAAAAGTAAAACCGGTTGGCTAGAAAGTAACAGAAAGTGTTAAATAAAGTATATTGTGGATAAGTACAAGTGTTAACTACAAAAAACGTGTGTAAGCACAAAAAACTCAAATGCCTGTTTAACTAAACATTGCCTGAAGTTGAAACCCAACTAATAATGTACTACACCTTTGGTTGAGGGTCCAATTTTAGACAGTGTTTAGTAAAATATGTGCTCTTCTACTGTTTTTTGTAGTAAAACAGAATAAGCATTACAAAAAAAGGTATTTGAAACAACAAACTACACAAACTTTAAATGAAATTGTTTGAATTTAAATGACCCATTCGGGTTCATCCTTGTCCTCCTTATACTTCTATCTCTAGTTATTTTTAGTCATTTCCTTTTCAACGAAGACCTTAAGGCGATTCTGCCTCTTTTTACGTATTAGATATTTGTTTCTCCTGTTGTTTATTTTAAATTTATGTCATACATTTCTTAAAATGTAGCTATAATACATCATAAGAAGTTATCTTAGGGTCTTGGATCAAGTGGAGGCTTTCTTAATTATTCTCATCTAGATTTAGCGGAAACGAAGAAATAGACAATACACTTATTTCTTCATAAATACTTCAATTTAGCACTTTAACTAAATAAAACTGCGCAAAATGCCACCAAAATTAACTACTTTTACTCAACATTTACAGAAAAAAACTGTAATATTTCGCTCGATGGTCCCAAAACTTATTTTGTTTATTGCGAGCTACCTCCATTCTCTTCCTTACCAGTTTGAGACATACGACTAGCGACTCCTTGCCATAAATTGATTTACTGGTAAAAAAATCTTAATTAATATGATTATAAGTGTACTAGTTACTAGGTGGTAGAGTTTCGCAACGACTCGCCCGAGTTGGCACCACCGCCTTACCTATTCCTGCCGCCATAACGTCATGACGTGTTCCGGTTCGGAGGGTAAGGTAGCCGGTAAACTTACTTTTTCTCGAGGCTTAACATCCTGACCTCAGGTTGGCAAGGCACCATTACCATCTTTGGTTTTTCTAGGCGGCGTAAATTTCTTACCATCAGGATATCCGTCTGCTTGTTTGCCTTCCTATAACATAAAAAAAGGATGTCTAACACAAAAAGTAACGATATTATAAAACAGTATTTGTTTTCTTCATGTAATAAAAAAAAGTATCTTCACGCCCATATCCCCGAAGTGGTAGGTAGAGGCACCAGGGTACTCACGACTAGCCGAGGATACTAAGTCCCACAATGTGATAGGTGGCAAACCTATTGACAACCGGGCACATATCCTATCCCGAGCAACTTTTTTTTTATCAGAAAATTGGAGAAATCCAATTTTTTTTGTTGCCCGACCCGGGATTCGAACCCGGGATCTCATGCAGTCACACCGGATTAGTAAAAAAATAACTTCACGCCCGTATCTCTGAAGTTTTATGCAGAGGTAAAACCTATCTTGCGAAAAAAATATTTCGCTCCAATCACTAATTACAAAAAGTCAGTCCACTTCCACCACAGTCGACAAAGTCGCGGACAACAGCTGGTGATAGTAGCGACTATTTATTAAAAGCACCTTACACAAATTTACGTAGAAAACGCAGTATTTTAGATACAATATATAACAATCCAGGCATAAATCTGACCGAGGCCAAAATGCTCGTGTGTTTAATACTAAAAATCAATAATTAAGCAATATACGTAATTAATACGCTGCGTCCACACGACGCTGGATGCATGCATTATAAAGCTGAAATACACGTTGCATTATGAAAATGATAAGCCATGCCGTCGCATTTTGTACTTTTACATTGTGTAGGGTGGATTATGTTGGACCGCCCTTTGTAAAATCAATTTAACATCCGTCCATATTAATAAATGCGTAAGTGTTTATTTCACGTTGCACTTCACGTCATGTTATGTTAATATTTTTTGGAGATAGAAGGCTGGAGACGTAGGCTACTTTTAACCGGCTTCGCTAAAGGAGGAGGTTAACTGTTCGACTTCCAGAAAATACGACTGCTTGTTTGCCTCCAATATCATAAATAAAAATATAGAATCAATCAATTAGAGAAAATTTCGACTTCGAATATTTAAAATATGTATTTTGATCAATTTCTTCGTCATTTCTGAATCGTCATATTTTTTTTATTTGGAAGAGCATCCTCCCGAGCTAGTCGCATTGCCGCCAAGTCTGGATCTGATGAAATCCTAGGAGTTTTACACTTATACAAGTATTTTATTAAGTTATACAAGGTACAAGAAGAGAGATTGGAATGAGGAGAATCAGTCCCGATCTAAAAATTTAGAACCTCATACGTACTTATGCGATTGATATATAAACTACTATCGGTTTTAATTTATTTTTTTCTACTAGGAGATGTATCTACTCATTTTCTATAAAAAAATCTTTTATTTAGGTATTAGGTATCTAGGCACAGGTACAACCAGGCAAATACGGTCCGAAGGTTGGCAATACGTACTTATGCGATTGATATATAAACTACTATCGGTTTTAATTTATTTTTTTCTACTAGGAGATGTATCTACTCATTTTCTATAAAAAAATCTTTTATTTAGGTATTAGGTATCTAGGCACAGGTACAACCAGGCAAATACGGTCCGAAGGTTGGCAATACTTACTCCAACAATATGATACACTAATCCAATCTCAGGCATTTTTTCGTAGATATTGAATCTGAGAATCATAGTCAACGCCTATCCTGGACCGCTAGACTACAAAGGTGATCTTAGAATATCTAAGGAATTATTGTTAATTAACTAAGCATCTCAAGCTCCTTGTATATTCAAAGACACGTATGAAAACGTATTGTGTTCATAATTACGGAACCTTTCACGGGGAACCCCCTTAATTACTGCCGCCATTGTGTTTTCGTTTTGAAATCGCTAATTATTGCAATAACCGTATTCGCATCGTTTGTCTCTTTTGACATTACTTTGTCTACTCTCTAATGAATGCTATTAGTCAAGCCCTTAACTCTAAAAGTGAGTTAAGCGTACTTCTAAGCACTCGTGAATTACATCAAAAAGTAGTTATTGTGACATTTGTTACATAATAAGATTATTTATAATGTGTATTTGTTATCGCCTATGATCTAGCACTTCGGTGCAACACTTCATTTCTTGAGGTCAATGGTTCGATCCCCTGGTCGGGCACCAAAAAAACATGTGTCTTTTTAATTTTTTTTATGAAAATAACGTTGGATATATGCTCGGGTGGCAAGCCTATCAAACACCTATCCAATTCCGAGCAACATTATTTTTATAAGAAAACTAGCGGCCGGGTACGTGCTTCGCTACGTATATGACCACAAGATAATAAAACGAAACTATGCTGATTTATTTTAAGTAATAATACAGAGACCAAACATACGACTTAGCTGATGGTAAGAGACAGCTATGGTCCCTAGACACCATAGATGTTATAACCGTGTCGCTGTCCTCTGGCCGAGATCTCAGGTGCGAGTCAACTGGCTACCTTCCCTTTAGGTAGGTGTAGGTACCATTGTGCCAAATATTGTCATTATTGCGGTAGAAATATTTATGGCGGTAGATTCCTACCTGCTCAAATGCTTCACTACCACCAGCGGGTTTGTTGGTAACTACTAGGGTCCAGGGGGCATGTGACCTATTCAGTATTTTTCTACCATACCAGCACGAGTAAAAACACAAACATATGTACAGTTTCTAGTACATACTTGGAATATATATCTCAAGCGCCTCGTCACTCAGCTTTGTTTATACACAAAACAAGTTTTATTACAATTTTACTGATTAGGGTTGTTGTTTAATTAAGTATACCATGGAGCGGTGAACGCAGCACTGCAGTGAATGGAAATATTTTAATTATCACCAGCCCTGAGCGTAAATTTCCCACGACTGTGATAAAGAATAAACAGCATTGTCTTAAGCCCCTGCCAAGAGTTACTGCCGGTTAGGGCTGTCAACTTTCTTTTTTATTAACAACTACAATACAAGAAACTTTTAACAATTTGTTATCATATTTACTATGCTTTTCCTAATACATAATTTTAGTGCTCGCGATTGCTGTGTTTTAATTTGTGTGTAAAAAATCCTTAATCTTTCATGTCAGTAGGCTATTTTTTTAATAGAAAGTAAATAGGCGTCCTAGAAATGTTATAACGATTAGACTATTATTTTGATATCATAACAATAATTTGTACTTAGTAGTGGCAACAAATGATTTTTAATCAATAAATTTCAAAAACACTGAATCAATTTCTTTTATACTTTTACAATTTATAAAAATAAGACTAGCTCGTGACAATATGAAAAGAATCTTACAATTGAAATCAGGTATTAGTGCATGGCATGTAGGTATGACAGCCATGAAAAAATATTTTTGTTCTCTTGTAGAGCTAGCATGTTCGAAATCAGCTGACATTATTGAATCATTACAAGATCCTGGAGTCTGCTTTAAAGATTTTTAGTATTTGTCGTGGAACTCCGCCTCATAGTATTGTTTTAAAGAAATTACTATCTACTTTTGTTTTGTTACACTATAACATATTATCAGGCGCTAGTTGTACCTACCATGCAACTGTCTGTAGCAATTTGAAGTAGTAAATCGACATAAATCGTAATAATTAGATAAACTTTCGTATTTATAATACTAGCACAGTCGGAATTTAATCACAATCGAAACACCAGTTTAAGATATTTTTACGATATTGCCCGAGATTGTTGTGTTGGTTGACGGTAGACATTGTGGGACTTGGCATCTTCGACTAGTCCTTTGTGCTCTCGTTGTGCTTCTGGCTTCTAGTTACCTGGTCTTGCATAATGGTCGCGAAGAAACCTTTTTAAAATATCCATTTATAAATAATACAAATTGAATCTGACTCCAAAATATGCGAATTGGATGTTAGTAAAAAATACTCATACATAGCGAAACTTAAATACACACTTAAATTTATTTAATAAATACACCCAAACACATGAATAAAGAATGATGACCTGGTTGTTCTTTACACATATACCTCCCTCGGACGTATTCGTACTGAGCTTCGCAGATTGTTAGTGGCATTTGTAGTGTAAATCGAAGAGGTAATGGAAATCCAATTTAAAACCTGTTGACAAGTCGTAGAAGTACCCATGATGTAATATTATTTCATATTATTACATTGTACGTTGACAACCCTAGAGGGTAATGTCTCAAGTCGTCGGGTCGGTCGTCCCGAAGGAGCCATTACGCGGTCACCGCCTGATTACCGCCCCCGCCTTGATTTCAACCCTTCCACACTAACTACTACCTTCAACTTCGTGTTTACGATGGGAAAAAGTGTTTTATCATCATAAAAGTTTTATGTAAACATAAGTATCTTCAAGCCCGTATCCCTGACGAGGTAGTCAGAGATACAACCACGGTTAACGGTACGATACTTAACCTATTCCATTCAACATGTGTGAGTTGCCCAACCTAGGAGTCGAGCCTCATGTAGTCAACGCCAACATCGGATTACTAAACCACACAGGTAACATAAATCATAAAGGCTAAAGAAGTAAAGATGACCTATTAGTCTAATTTACCAAAAAGTAAGTAGGTATACACAAAATGCTTAAGATAAGCAACACACAACTAAAATCATTGACCACTTCCTTCCTTCTCTATTAAAATTAATATTCATACTTAAGTAGGTATTCTGCTACTTAATTTGGGCTGTTCCACTTGTCTCTACCAACGTATCCCCCCTGGTGTGTAAGAGTGGAATTTTTTTCCACTTATCGCTACTGGTAGAGATAAGGCTAAGACGAATCCTAAAACTAAACATCTATAAAATCAGTCGAGCAGTTCTCCAGTCATAAGTGGTGTAAGTCATAATAAAATTGTGTGGTCTTTACTTTTGTGCTATCCATTATCATGTTCCAGAATTGCACACGTGGCTGGATATTTCGCCATTTATGGTGTGTACGGATCACGGTTGTTTCTTACCATCAAGAGAGCCGCCAGCTCATTCGCTTTCTTTTAAAATATAATAAATCGGGTTTTTCCCTTCAAAATCCAATAATCCGCTTTTACATTCCTATTACACTTCTGTTTTAAAAAACAAGCAGTGCCATCTATTAGCGCTCTTTCAGAATGTGAGCACAGTAGCGCCGTTGTTAGGCACACATTCAAACGTGTCTTACTTCACAAACACTAATGCATACTGAAGGAAAAGATGCCAAAAGTATAACTGCAAACATTTTTCATATTTCCTTTGTTAAACAAATTTAATAATGATCTTTCTGTTCACAGTGGTAAAGTTGAGTTTTAAATAGACGCTACAGAACACTAACGACGTTTTAAAATTAGAATTCTCACCCCTCGTCGTGAACAACAAAAAGAAAAAGGTCGTATCTTCGCAAAGTGCGAGAATTTTCGCAGCTGTTTTTAATCCAAGAGCCAATACTTACTACGAAAGAGCCTAAGTAAGCGTGAAAATGCTATGCATAAGTCGTTTTGCTTCTGAAATACCCCAAATACCTTGTATACAGACAATGAGATTGTGTTATTGTGTGCGTGAAGAGGGTGTTTGAAAGTGAACTTTCTTAAGGCGTTCGTTTTCTTAAGAACGCGAAGAAAAGGAAAAGGTTTGCACTTGAAGGAGTTTTGTTAAAAATACTCACGACATAGTTCTTTGAGTTTTCACGAGAGGGCGCACATAAATTTTTCAATTTATTTTTTGTATCATATTTTTAAGAGGAACAACTATAGATGTTTTTAGAGATGTCTCTATGAAAATATGATAATTAAATAAAAGCAACGGTAATTATTACAAAAAGAGTTATCTAATTAAGTAATAAAAAAAAAACAGTAAAATATAATTTATGAACTTTAAAACAACTGGTATTATATTTTTTTGTAAATAAGCGAAAAATATCAGGGTTATTATATATTTTTTTTAACAAAAAATGAAATTTGTTTGTATTTTAATTTACGTAATTCCTACCTATTCTCCCGTGTGTTGAAAAGATTATATTCAATAGACCATCGGGCTTTCTGCCTAACAGCTCGCAGAAAGCGAGCATTGATTTAAGTTTTTTTATGATAATGGAAGGCAAAGAAGCACATGGATGAATTTCCTAATGGTAAGAAATCCACGCCGCCTAGAGATACCAAAGGTGGTATTGGTGCGTTGCCAACCTGAGGCCAGGATGTTAGGACTCGAGCAAAAGTAAGTTTACCGGCTACCTAACCACGTCAAAAGCAAGCACTGCCGTTATGGCGGCAGGAATGGTACCAATCTGGGCAAGTTGATGCGAAACTCTACCACCTAGTCGGATGTCACGGTGTTGGTGACGATTAGCCTATGTTCGCCTATTACGAGCTACCTGGCAGGAAGGCAGATAGTCTATTTTGCAAAGAAGCCTGGACCAACATGGGTCATAACTAGCAATACCACTGGAGGTAGAATACTGCGTAGTAATTTGCCCATGTAGATCCATCTATCATCTTACCAATTCCTTACCGTGATGTTATATTCTGATGGAAAGGGGGGTAGGATAAATTATAAACTTTCACATTATACCTAACACCCCTGCTACAGGACAGTGACCTCTAACAGTTATAACGTCTAAAGGTCATGGTTGCTTTTTACAAAAAAATGTAAAAAATGTGTAAGGACGTTGAAATCGCCTTTGTGGTCTAGTGGTCCAGCATAAGACTTGATTTTTTGAGATCCTGGGTTCGATCGCCGGATCGGGCAACAAAAAAATAGAAAATATGTATTGTCAATTTTCTTTTAAAAAATTACGTTACCCGGGATTGAATTTGCGCCTGTTTGGCTTGTCACCTTTCACATAGTGGGACTTAGTGTCTTCGACTAGTCGTGGGTGCCCTGGTTGTGCCTTTGCCTGCCTTTTCGGCAATATGGGCATGAAAACACTTAATATTGAAATGATGAGCCATATATCTCAACTTTTTTTGTAACAATTGGAATGCCTCAAAAACCTATTTTTTTACTAAAATTTTAATGTAATTTACTAATTCTTACAAAAAAGTATTAAATGAAATGTAAGCTGAATTATTTAGACTACATGAAAATCCAGATTCAATTTAAATTTTAACATCTGTATCAAAATTCGTTTTCTAATGTTTATTGTTGGTAAACATGATGGTAAAGTATAGATGTAGGGAAGAGTGCTCCGTAATAAGTACACAAATGTTGTAATAGGTGTGAAGCTACCCAGTGGCAGGGATGTTAATACGCCTACCGCGCAAGTCTACCCTACTCTCTAGCTTGAACATGGCAGAATTGTAGAGGAATAGATATATATCTCACTACCTACAGTCTACAAACTGCCTTGTGTCAATCTCTCATTTTTGCCGAAAGTTGTGTACAAAGAGTTGTTATTTGGAATTAATTTTTGATAAATGTTAAGTCTTACAGTTTTTATTGTTAGGTACCTATGAATAAGATTTCATTTCTGTATTAAAAATTAATAAGTGTTTTACCTCTGTACAAAATCCGTCAAAAAATTTAAGTACATGTATCCGGATATGGATATTTGTATTTCGTCGACTAGCTGCGGATACGGATACGGACATTTATCACATCACTAGTCTGTACTCAGCATTATTTGTAATACGCTCGACAGCCTGTGCACTTCAAAAACGAAGCCAGGTGTCGTATTGACTGTTAATAAATAAATCTCAATATGAAAGTTGCTGAGCTTTTAAACAATTCGTGAAGATCATACATAATGGGTTGTGAACAAGGCTACATTTGTCATTGGGTTTGGCGCGCGAACCCGCGCTTGTTGCGGTTCGTGGCGTCGATATCACTTTACCCGACCACTCGTTACACTGCCCCACTGCAATCACTACTTACGGACTGTTTGGGACATCACTCATGTTTTATAATGCCTTGTTTGACGTTAGAAACCGATGCTTGCCGTTCTAATACAACTTCGGATTTAGAATTATTGGTAGCAGATAGTAAGCGTGCTTGTCGTAGTTGATGGCAATAACTTAACTCCACCTCTCGTTACATATTCTATTGGAGATGGAGATCCGTGTGACTATTGAAGACATCACTAGAAACGGTATATCAATATACAGTATAGAGTACAGTTCCGTTTAAGAATGCGAAGTAGTATTGTAATGTGTCAAACAGGCCATCTTAGCGTGCCGGTACTACAATTTTTTTTAATATGTTTTTCGTGTCGTGTTCAACCCTAGTCTGTCATTCTCAATCTGTCCAATTTGAAAACTTACAAAGATTTATAAGCGAAAGCGGTGTCTTTATGAACAGAGTAGGTAATGAATATGGAGAAAGCTATCCGTGAGGGACATAGCTTAAAGATATATATGTAGGATCTATAAAATTAGGTTATTAATTGCTTTAAAGTTTCAACGATTTCCAATAATCACGTTGACCCGTGGTCATTTAAGTTTTCAAACTAAAACGTGGACGGCAGTAAAGTAAAAAACAATAAATTTATAAGATGTGGCAAAAGAGCTGATCGGCTTTTTAAATTTTTTAAAAGTAAGAAACCATCAGATTTCTGCGGATTATTTTTCAATCACATTTGGTAAGAAACTGACATCGCCTCCACAGTGTTTTGCCAAACCTCAATCTTAGATGTAAAAAGAAAGAAAGTTGACTATTTCAGTTAGAAGTATGTTTTCACATTATTGTGTAACTTTTATTAATTGATAAATTCATATGAATAGCCTTTCTTTCTGTTGATGAATAATTTTGTCATTACCTTTTTATTATATTGGAAGCCTAACATAAAGAGAAGAGTATAGGTAATATTTCGATGACAAGAAATATATATCTCCTGCAGAGACCTAAGATGCGTTACCAAACAAACAGAGAAAATAAGGTCCTTCAGATAGTCTATTTGCTGAAAAATGACAGATTTGCCCTTTAGACCGGACTACGACAGTGGTTATAACTGATGTCCTTGCGGTATAAACATATTATATGGTAGTTATACCCGAGAGAGTATTGTAAAAAATTTAGCAAATTTATTAGCAAAATTCACAAATAAATAAGTCTCTTTGCAGAAAGGTTTGTGGAGGTACAACCAGAATCTGACGATTAGCTGAAGGTAACGGATAGGTGGCAAACCTGTCGAGATCTGGGCGCCTGTTTTATTAAGAAAAATGGAAAATGTTTAATGATCCAACCCGGGGTCGAATCCGTAACCCTTTATCCATTCTTTTTTTGTTGTCAACGTGAAATATTTTACATAATAAGTCTAATTGGAAAAATTACGAAATTTGAATCCAACCCCAAAATAATCAAATTAAAAGCTTTTATAGGACTGAGAATCAAATCCAAGACCTCGTGTATTCAACGCAACGTTCATACCACCCCGCTAGACCACAGAGACGATTGTAATTTGTACTTTTTATCCACCTTTCCCTAAATCCTGTGAGTTGTTATTTTTCTCCCTTTTATTTCATTTACCGCTATGATATAAAAATGCTAATAACGTTCATATTTCTACCCTTTTATTCTCGCACAGCAGTGGTCAGTTTCATACCTACCTAAATAATCCATCTATCTACCAATCTGAACTGTCATTTGGTTAACCGCAAAACCAGCCAATCACAGCAATCAACACGCACTTTCCTTTATATATTTTTCCATAGGGTGAAAATCTTAGAAACCGCAAACCACAAAGGTCAGGTAATCGACCAATGAAACATCGTAAATATAACCACAAACCACGCCCATTTAACCGCAAACCAACCACAACGCGAGACATTCTCATCTCATTATCGATTAACCATCTGCTGACATTCTTTTATCGAGTTACGACCCATGGTTGGTTATTTCCAGTCTGACACAGATTTAATCCACAAGCTCGGCTAACAGGACTAACTTGCTATCTTATATTTATGTAAGCTAAGGTTATATTTGTTATAAGTATGGATTTGTGTATTTTTAAATATTATAAACCTTATCGTGGTCATCGTCCTTCATCCAAAGATGAAATATTGATTCCCCAGTCGTTGAGAAACCAACTCACACATGTACATTCCGTGTACAGACGCACGGACACAACCGCCACCGCATTATATTCATAATGAATACAGCTATCCCACTCGTCTGGCGTCTTTGACTTTGTATAAATATATTTTGTCCCTTTCCCACAGCACTTGAGCGGGTAATTCCCCCTCGTGGGAGAGGGATGGGTGAGGGTTAGGAGTTTGTCTTCGAGAGGTCGCCAATTTCTATTTCATTAAGTGGCGCGAGTCTAACCGCAGCGGATCGATGGACTTGGGCACCTGAAAAAATCCAGGATTAAGAGCTTTTGTCTGAAGGTATCTGACAATGTCCATTGGATTTTGGACTCTACCCAAGGTGAATAAAACGAGGCTCCGCATTTAAGTTTGTCTGCTTGCTTCGAACTTAGCTGTAATAGATTTTGATGATTTTCATATTGTAAGATCAGGAGTATCAGTATATAGATTTCGTAATAAAAAAATGCACATTGCTTATACATAACAAGAAATTTAATTGTGTGCGTTGCTAACATAATACTATAATCATAAACCTCTTGCACAAAATATGTAATTCACCGGCTATATTACTATAAACACCGGAACACGACAATTGCGAGCACCGCTATTATGGTTCACAAAGTAGCCAAGAACGAAGAATGATACTGACCCAGTGAGTACATCACGCTTGTCTGAGATTATATTCTTTATTAATATAAAGAGACACTGGCACTGACTTTTTTTAGAACTTTTTTCACACATCAAAACCAATTTGACGTAGTATGATATTATATAGCATCGTAAGTGTTATGTCATTATAACTCTACAATAATTTTACAATAACCAATTTTTGGTGGTTAAGGATAAGAAATGTATTCTTACAAATTTAGTTTAACGAACTACCGAGGATGGAAAGTTGTACATAAAGCAAGATCTTACGCATCCCTATTTAACAATTTCCCGAAATGTATTTTACCTAGTATACCTTGAAAATTAAATAAGTTCTAACTAATGAAGATGGAAATAATAGATGCCTGAGCTTTTATTAAAGTGGTTCAATATAACAATTTTGAATTTTATACGTAGGATTCTAAAGTCTAATATTGTTTGAACGATAAGCTTATTTGTAACAGTTATTAAAATAGCCTCCGGAAAATTAGCTGTAGAAAATCTACAAGGAATATGTTTGTGGCATAAGTAAACTAAAGCTAAACTAAATATTGAGACATTTGCACGAAAAAGTACATACCTAAATAACCTAACCGTTTTATTAATAAACATAGACTATGGGAGTAAAGTTGATATAACAGTCTGTATTACAATGTAATAACGGCTTTAAGACCAAGTTTATCCTTGGAGTAATTCAGTCCATCTTTATTATTAAAAATTTCGTTGTATTAATATTTGTATGAAAAGGGTAATTAATGTAAAGGAAGCTAGAAAGGTTTGTCAGGATCGTGAGGTCTGGCACTCGATACTCTCAGCCTATCCCGTAAGAGACTTGGCGTGAAGATATGTATGTATGTAATAATAAGATGGTAATGATCTCAGCTGACATATCCCCGTGTTGGTGCAGGTCTTTTATGTGGAATAGACTATCTGGGTTGCTGCCAGGCAGCTCGTAAGAGGAAAGCCAAGATTAATACCAATACAACTGGGACAAGGGACCCACCACTTTACCTATTCCTACCACCATAATGACTGTGTCGTGTACCAGTCTGGAGGTACATGACTAGGGTAGCCGGTAGATTTGCACAATTGGCCTAACACCACGGCCACAGGACGGCGGCGCACATACAATAGCAGTGGTAACTACCACGGTTATCTCTTACAAAAAAGAGAGCCCGTGAACTTGTTTGCTACCCTATCACATATGAAACAAGGCACAACCAGGGCACCTACGACTAGCCGAAGACACTAAGCCCCACAATGTGATTGGCGGCAAGCCTATGGCCAACCGGGGCACATATTCAATTCCAGGCAACGTAATTTTATTAGAAAATTGAAAATACACATATTCTTTGTTTTCGACAATTGTCTTTTTATTAGACCTAACCTTTTAACTGTAAAATGTTAACTAACCAACCTGAAAATATAATCTAGCAATTAAGGTTGTTGAGTAATTTTGTTTCTACAGTCAATCACACTAGGTGGTAAAGTTTTGAAACAACTTGCTGAAATTAATACCACAGACTAACTTTTCACTTTAAAAATCGCTTTAAAATTTGGATGCCCCAAAGCAATAGTGGGTTTAACCACAAAAATTCAAATTGATGACCAATAAATTTCATATATTTTCAAAGTATGTGTGAAGACTAAAATACATTTTTTCATGTTTTTCTAGGTATGTTTTATGTGTCTTAAAACCATAGATTACTTAAAACTTTATTGTTTACTTTTTAATACATTTAAAGCTATTTGAAGAGATTAATAGTCGCCGTTTTGACTTTTTGTAGGTTGACACACTTTTGCGTATCATCACCTATTTATAGTAACTCGTTATCCTGTTCCGGTTTGGTTATAAATGACGTTCTAGACGGTTATAAACATAGGTTGTAAACATTGGTATCTTTCTGGACCGTATATTAAATCCAAATGTAACAGTAATCGGAAGATGGAAAAAAAGTTTCTTTCGATGTCAGCTTTGTTGGAAGACATGATTACAGCCGTCTAGAACCCTTATAAGAGCAGTGAAAAAGCCTGTTTATGTAAGAAGAACGCAGAATAAATTGAATTGGTTTGCTTTTTTAAATTGTAACAGAAAAAAGATGCTATGATGACATTCTAGCCTAGAGAGTTGGGCAGCTCGAACAAGCTAATACTCTCTTGATGATAAGATACTTCCTTGGTCCTTGAGAGACTATAGAGTTGTAGGTGCGTTGCTGTCTAGTGACCGAGATGGTTAGTCTATTGTGCAACTCTACCGGCTACCCTACACAAAATAATACTTTTATTATGGGGGGAGGAAGATATAAGGAGATGGATCCCTAACCGTATAAGTACCACGACGAGAGCCGTGTGCTTATTCACTGTCTTATGCTATACAGTAACCTGCTTTTAAATTTAACTATTTTACCTACAAATTTCCGTAAGAGGTTGTAAAGGTTTTACAGTCGATAAAGAATACGACAACATGGGGACAGAACTAGATAAAATTGTGGAAACAATAAGAGCTTCGTCGATAAACTCTGCGGCAACTCTACGACTCTGACAATATTTAAAAACTAGCTGATCCGGCGAACTTCGTATTCCTTGACATTAGTAGCTACCAACTTAGATTCTACTACGTTTTTAGGAATAACAAGAAGTTCCCCTGAGAGAAAAAATCAAAAAAATCAAAATTCTAACTGTAGCATCCCAGTACATCTTTGAAAATTTAATGTATGTTCACAGAAATTCAAGTTCATTTAAAAGAAATTGTGATATACACTGTGTCAATACTAGAAATAAAAATAATCTTGCTGTGCATGTGTCTCGTCTCCACAGAGTAAGCAATTCTTTCATGGGCCTATGTATACATTCTACAATAAACTTCCCACTTATATGAAAGAACTTCCAATTAATAAATTTAAGAAATGTGTTAAATGAAAATAAATCAAAAAGGTTATTACAACATTGCTGAATATTTAACAGATAAGACTGCTTGGGATTAATTGCTCCTTATGCCAATCTCTTATAAAATATATTGTATCATTACATAAATTATTGTAAATATATTTTAAAGTAAGAAAAAAAAGACAAGCCCGCTAAGTTTCTTGCCGGATCTTCTCAGTGTGCGGCCGCGTTCCGATCCGGTGGTAGATTTATTATTATATAGACCCGTCACAAGTGCCTCTTGTAGGTTTATGTGAAATAAAGATGACTTATCATTATTATTATTATTTGTATAGACAAAGTTGAAGTGTGGTTTATCCCAATATGATCCTTAATTAACTAATACAACAAAAAATAATTAGCAAAATCGGTCAATTTATTCAGTGGTTTTGCGATGACCACGAGAAATAGGGATTCATTTTTATATATTACATAAATAATATCAAGATATAAAGTTTCTATCTGACTATTGTCATGTCGTGGTGCAGAAAATTGTGAATTAATTAAGGTTAGTAAAAAGAAGTATTTTAACACCTGTCTCCTGGAAGAAGTGTAACAAGGGCATCCACGACTAGCCGAATCTATGGAGTCCTACAATATGATAGGAACCTATCACCAACCAGTTATCTATGTAATCCCGATCAACATTGTTTCATTAACTATCCGCACCACCCCGTGGCCGTCTGCAGTAAATTTTAACACAATTTAATTTAGTAAATCGACAGACAATGTTCGCATTCATAACATTAAAATTTATAATAAAATCAGCTTTCCATCTTAAGATGATCTACACATTCAAATGTTTCTATGCCTTCCCATTTCGAGTTATTTTGTCTTTAAACTGAGTGCTGTTATGTTTGTATTTTTTTAACTATTAAACTTATAATAATAAAAACTCTTAATTGTAAAACAGCAACATATTAAAAATATTATAATTAATATATTATTGAGGAAATTTATGCAAAATTCAAAACAGTTAGCGTTCAGAAAAAAGGTAACAATAAGGAAACGGTAGGTTCACAAATTTATCTTTATAACGGTATGATTTAGAATAAACGATCTTTTGAATAAAAAGAAAAATTAAATTTATGTTATAAAAAGTAAAATCCGTAAAGCTTATACAACAAAACAAAAAAAACTAAACAAACTACGAGTTAATAAATTAAAACCCGATTCATATTTTGACTTTTAACATTCTTCCGTGGAAATCTCTTTACGGGATAAAAAGTAGCTTATAACTTTTCTCAAAACATAGAACACTTACCTTGTAAATTTTGTTTACTATCGTTTCCCAATCGTGGTTAGGATACAGACAAACTAAATTTCTAAAAATACCAAAAACCTAATACCATCACTAATACCTTTTGCTGCCAATTTTTAGTCATCTCCACTTATTTTTAAATATTCGATTTACAGAACTCTCTATCTACAGTATTATTAGAAGTATAGATTGATAAAAACACATATGTTGCCCGATCTACCTGGAATTCAAACCCAGGACCTCATGTACTCAACCACAACACTGGACCGCTAGACCATAGAAAGCATGTTATTAAGCTTCAGGTTACTGCATGTATATAGGAACTTAATTCCTTTGAGCTCACGTCCTTATTGTGATTTAAGTGCGTATTAAACATTCATTAGAGGACCTGGTGGCGGGAGATGGAGATACATTTGTATTCAAAGATGGATCACGGATATATAGTTGTTTTTTCGTAGGGTGTGATGGTTATGGTAAATGTTTGACATAGCGGAAATTAAAAAAAAAAGGTATAAACGCCTCGTTGGTCGAGTGGCTAGCGTACACGCCTAACTACACCGACCAACCGCGAGGCTCGGGTTCGATTCCCGACCGGGGCAGGCATTTGTGCGATGAACATTTAGATGTCTGCATTTTCGTTTCTGGGTGCTTATTAAATTTATTCTGGTATATATTTAACTATTTCTATGTATTCGAATCGTTGGCTATCACCCATAAACACAAGCATATAGTTTGCTTACGTTGGGGTTAGATTAAATTTGTGTAACTTGTCCAGGGATACCTATTATTTATTAATTTATTTAAAGTAGTTCATTTCGTTCTTAATCTATTCAAATTTAATTAAATCTATTAAATTTAATAAAAAAATATCTCCATACTAAAACATTCTAGAACGAGTTTAGTAGGTTAGATGTAACAATTGAACATTTATACAAATATACACAATTTGACTGCATGAGGCCCCGAATTCGAATCCCGTGTCGGGCAACAAAAATAAAATCGGGTTTTTTAAATTTTCAAATAAAAAAAATGTGGCTCGGGATTGGAAATGTGCCCGGTTAGCGATAGGCTTGCCACTTATCACATTATGGGCTTCGGCTAGTCATGGGTGCCCTGGTTGTGCCTCTGCCTACTCCTTCAAGGATATGCGCTTGAAGTTGCTTTTTACACAATTTCACCGATATAAAAGGACTAACTTGTATGGTTGAAAGCTACACATGCCGTAAAAAATCTCAACTGCTTAAACACGTACCCTTACAATCCTAATGTCGAATGCATTATTATTTTTAAATTACATTTTAAGCATGATGTTAAGCATTCTTTGTAAAAAAAAAGAATTCCAAAACCAAACAGCTTAAAGAAAGACTCAACGGTAGAGCTTTTATAAAAGCTTTTATTAAAAATCAAAAGAATGTTTTTAATAGAACCAAAAGATTTTAGTACAAATACAAAATACATAAAATATGTTTGAGTCTTCTACAGACACCAAGGATGTTATCGTCACAGTGTCAACCTGTTAATCTCATTTATGAAGCAAAGTATAATATATAGATTATAGCATATATAATAATAGCATGGACTGATGTGCTAGCAGGAAAAGATAAGGCGACGTTATTAATGCAGTCACGGCTTTGGATTTAGAAATGGAATCTTCTAGCAACTTATTTCTTACACTTAGTTCAAATACAAAAACTGAACGAAAATAAGTCTTGTATACAGTAGTCTCGTATTTACAATATGACATGTGCGCTGAGAGCTCAGCGAAGTACCTAACCGTTGGCCCTTCTGAATAATGAATGACCAGTACCTCAGGGACAAACTCTTCAAACATATGTAAATCGCGGACCTACACCAGTTCAATCTTAAGTCGGTTGGAATAAAATATTCAAAGCTTTCTAAAAATACAAATTTGCTATACTCACCGTCTATTTCAGATGAACAACTTTACTGGATACTAAGTAAATAAGGTTTTTTAAGTTATTAATTTAATACAAATTTAAGTTATTTCATAACCTGATGTTTTATTTTTGTTTTAATCGTTAATTTACTATTCAATTTGGAATACGAGATGGATCAACATAACAAATATTACCATACAATATTTTTATCTTTTGATGGCTGGTCTCTTTAAAGCCTTTTTAGTTTTTTTTTGTGGGCGTGTGTCATAGTAACTTTTGAATGGAGGGACCGATTTCGATGCGGATTTTTTTGTTTGAGAGCTGAGGTGATGGAAATGGTCCGTAGCTACGTCATTGATGGGTTTTGTCTAGGTTTTCGGTGTTTTTTATGATTATATTACACCAAAAGGTTAATAACAAAATTTATGTTAGATTTAAAATCAGTTTTCATGTTATGTTATGGGACTTAGTGTCTTCGGCTAGTCGTGGGTGCCCTGGTTGTGCCTCTGCCTACCTCTTCGGGGATATGGGCGTAAAGATACTTTTTTTTTAATATAAAGTAACATGTCCTGACTGACTGACTCATCATCGTCGAACAAAAACTGTTAAAGTTACAGCGAAAGGTGAGTTGGGTCGTTTTATTTAGTAAAAACCCACTAAGAACTGTATTTTGGAAATTCTACCCCTAAGGAGGTGTAATAGAGGTTTAAAATTTGTATGAAATACCGTATTTTTTTAAGTCAGACACATAAACTATATTTTTAAACTCCTTATTAAAAATTAATACGTATGTATTTAAGCGTTTCTGTAAATTCTAACCCTAAGGAGTTGAAATAGATATTGAGTTTATATAAAAATCCTTAATAATGGACTCTTGTTTAAAATATACAAGTTATTTATATAGTATTTAATTCAACTTCAGTTCAGTAAACATATTAACTGCCACGCGAGCAAAGTTTCGGGCAATATCTAGTTAATATTGTAAATGCGGAGATATGATCAGTTATATTCAAATTCGCAATGGAGCAATTTAATGGCATAATTTTGTATGTGATGATAGTAAGCCTCATCGCCTCTGTGGTCTAGCGGTTCAGTTGTTTTACTTGACTGCATGAGGTCCTGGGTTCGAATCCCGGGTCGGGAAAAATTGGGTTTTTCCAATTTTCTAATAAAAAAAATGTTGCTCGGGATAGGATATGTGCCCGGTTGGTGATAGGCTTGCCACCTATCACATTGTTCGACTTAGTATCTTCGGCTAGTCGTGGGTGCCCTGGTTGTGCCTTTGCCTACCTCTTCGGGGATATGGGCGTAAATATACTTTACTTTTACTTTATATTTAAACAGATTCCCACAGGAGAGCTAAAACGTTAATAAACGAGCACGGCCGCGGGCAACATGTAGCATTTAAAATAAATAAAAAAATAGCAACTGTAAAAGGCTTAAACACAAACGCGCGATAACAAGCTGCTGTAAATTTCTGACTACCTCGTTCAACCGGCAAGCCCTTATATTAATTAGCGAGAATATTTTGGGGGATATTATTTACGTAATAAAGCCTTATTTAGTGCCCCCTAAATGAAATATGAGCAATCGAGGAGAATAAGTACTTAGTATAGGCATTTGTTGGGAATAATTTGATGAAGGAATGCTTTTTGGTAATACGATTTCATTTTAAGGTTGAAAATGTTTCACCTCAAACTGGAAATGTAAGCGTAACGCATGTTGACGATGCTCGGAAATCGAGCTACTAGGGATTCTAAGCATTTGTCATTATTATTTTCTTTTTTAACATAATACGAAAATAAACTTGGATAAAATAAAGACCTTTAAATATTTTTAACATGTATAAGTTTATTTGTACATTATTCAAACTAGTTTTTGCCTACGACTTTTTCTGCGTGTTTCTTTCGGGCTACATTTATGAATGCCGCAGGAATAAAATTAACAATGCCGGTCCTAGGTTAGGTTAGCCGGTATATTGGTCAGTAATTGATCTTTGTCACTAGTACAACATCTATGGTGTCTACAGGCCATGGTTATCTTACCGTGAGAAAAACCGTGTGCATGTTCACTTATACCAAAATAAATGCTTTATCTAGCAAAGCGTCAGCGACGATCGTCGACATCTGTCACTTCAACACAGCTGCGACTTGCGGCTCTACCTATAGCAACAGTGCCAAGTTTAAGTTTTGTTGTTTTAGCTGCTGCTGCCGCTGCTAAGGACATGATGTTGGTAAAAGTGAAGTGACCACCAATAAATATATAATGCTATCAGTGTTGCAGTCCTTTCTATATGCCTTGCATCGATTCCTTCTGTCTGTTTTGTTGTCCATGTTGCTGCCGTGTTACCGCTGCTAAGACACTATGTTTATAAAAACGAGGCTATCCGTGGAGAAGATGTCTTACTATTTCGTAGCGGATGCTGATGGTTCTTAGGCAAATTTAGATTATTGTTATTATCGTTGCAATAAGGCGCTGTGACTTTGGATAGAAAAACACTTATTTAAATAGAAGTTCATCATCAAATTTATAGATAGAGTTCAAGCAAACTGTGAAGGTGTTTGAGTATAACTTCACTCATTCAGTTTTTCAACTAGCCATTCCACCTTAGATATTTCTTTAAAAGCTTCTGAATATCTAAAGATATATTTCTTGGAAGTTGAAGAGCTATAGCGGTTTTTAAGTAAGTTGATAACAGCAAATTTTAGTTCTATAAGCTCTTCATCCACAGCCTGAAGGATAATGCTGAGATAGACTGCAGTAAAGTAAGCCCTAATCTTATAGCTGTTGCAAGTATAACTAATGGATACATACAGTAATGATTGGAATAATAAATGTATTTTTCCTTTCTCTTTACGCAATGCTTAAATTCTCGCCGTAAGGTAGGACAAGCATCATTACCTCCGATATTCTTTAAACAAGCAATCAATTAAATCCCTGAATCCGTTTGCTTTCCAATTGCACAAAAAGTTGATCAGGATGTACATAATGATTTACACGAATGATCTAAATCCATACTATGATTAATGCGAAAGACTGTTTGTCTGTCTGTTACTCTTTCATGGCTTAACCGCTTAACTGATTTTAATGAAAATTGATATGCGTATATATACTAAAGATCGAGTTCTTAAAGGACTTTAATGGCAAAAAATAAAAATTGATAACTAATTATCTGTAACTTTTCTACGCTGACGAAGGCGCGGGCAAAAAGCTAGTGTAATAGAACAAAAACTTTAGCCATAGCAACGAGTGGCCGGATCTGATAGTGTAATATAATTTTAATTTTAAAATTAATCTTAAATAAATAGTATTATTTTCTGAATTTGAAACGCCATCACTCTATACTTTTCTTCTCCTTATGAATTGCTTATTTTGGTAAGTATCATATAGAACATAATTTTAATTCCAACTAATTTTATTTGTCATTATAGTGAATGATAGAAGATAAGAGACATCCAGACTAACATTATAAATAAGATAATCTGTTTTTCTGAGTGTCGGTCTGTTTGACTTACACAGCTATACCACAGGTTCGATTTGAACTATTAAATTGCATGCATTTTTATTTTTTATCAATGCACATACTTAAAGTTCAAATACACACTTTTTTAGAAAATCAACACCAAAAGAGTGTAATGATAGTTTACCAGCAGCATGAGATAGGATCATATGATCTTCATTTCTTAACGCCAATAATACTTAGACGCTAAAAATTACTCGTTTGCAATTTTTTTTTCAAGAGTTAAGTATTCAACCGAATTTAAAAATATTAGTTTTAGTGTATGTTATTCGGTTTCTGCGTCATTTTTGAACCGATTATAAAACATGTTTTGCTATTTAAATGGCGAACCTTTGACGTAGTTCTATTGGTAATATGTCTGGAATTCCAGAAAAAAATACCTAATTTTTGTGGCTTTTTATGGAAATCGAAGTTGGTTTAGAGCAGTTTTACTACGCTTCACTACAAAGTATAAAACAAACTCGCTTCCTATGTCCCTTTGTATGCTTAAATCTTTAAAACTACGCAACGGATTTTGATGCGTTTTTTTAAATAGATAAAGTGATTGAAGAGGAAGGTTTATATGTATATTTCATAACAGTGCGACGTCGGGGCGGGCCGCTAGTACATTATATCATAAGAAATGTAAATCTATATGTATAAAAATAGATTCCCATTTTGCATTACCATCGTATCACGGCTGACAGATAACTTTGAATATTCTTTTTTATTGTGTTAGTTATCGTCAGGATAAAATTCCCATAAAAGATAGAATCAGAAAATTACATGTAAAAAGGGAAAAACAATGTTTTATTCCGTACAAACTGTTAGTAAAATTTAAAGTCAAGCGATACGAAGTTCGCTGGGTCGGCTAGTACATTAATAAATATCTTTCAGATTATTACACATAATCAAATATACGAATTAATATAACCTTAAAATTGGAATATTATGTATCTTGTTAAGAGTGTTAGTACCAGAATATAGAAATACGTAATGTATACCTAGTCTTGCCATAAATATTGTAATAAAGAAAAAAAATATTTTTTTAACTGCAAATAACATATATTACTTTTACAGTGTATTAGTTTAATACATAAATATACANNNNGAGAAAACACAATGAACAATCGTATAAAAATGACAGATTCGAAATTCAAATGTAATATTTTTTTATTTTTAAGTGTAACAGTATTTATGGCCAGACTAAGTAAATACCAAAACAAAATTAATTAAATACCCAGGCCCATAAATACAGGCATAATATATGATCTTAAATTGCCCGCCTTCGCTAAGAATCCAACACGAGTCTTTTATTAAGTTTTTGTTGATTTTAGCCGTGTATGAATTCAAAAAAATCAATTAAAAGACGTTCTAGATAGGAGCAAACATGACTTCCAACAAAGGTTGATTTGGATACAACTTTGTTTCCATCTTCCAATTATTATTAAATTTGGATTGAATCTCCGATCCAAACGGATGTCAAGGTTGACAACCAGAGATTACAACCATCTAGAACCGTTTTGTGTTTGTTTAAAACACGGACAAGAATAAAAAATATTTTCGAATTAGATTCGATCTCTTCCATTTCAAAAATATTTTTAATTCACAGAACCTGTGTAACGCTTATGTTTTTCCAGTAAGACCGCAAAGACTAACATTCATCAATGAGATTT
Source organism: Calephelis nemesis (assembly GCA_002245505.1). Taxonomy (NCBI): domain Eukaryota; kingdom Metazoa; phylum Arthropoda; class Insecta; order Lepidoptera; family Riodinidae; genus Calephelis; species Calephelis nemesis. Next base: position 359,582 of record NJDD01002431.1, read on the forward strand.
ACTTTTATTTTATACGTTTGCTTTTCAAAGGTAATAAGAATATCTCGACATTTAAATTAATGTAGTAATATTCGTAGCAATAGCCTACGCGGGCGTAGATCTTTTCTACGGATATTTAGTAAAACAAATAAATCCTACTCGATTATAATTTGGAACATTTAGAAAAACGTATCAAAAATATATACACATGCAATACAAGAAAATAATTCTATCGTAGACGGAAATACAAAAGTTTTGCGGTTATAAGAACTATAGATGTTCGTATCGCACATTCACAAACAATTTTGTAATATTTTCTACGTGTTGGTCCGGGCTCCTTTGCAGAATACATCAACTGCCTTTTGCCAAGCAGCTCGTAAAAGGCGAGCATAGGCTTACAGTTACCAACACCCTGATATCTGACTAGGTGGTAGAGTTTCATAGCCACTCGCCCGGATTGGTACCACTGCCTTACCTATTACTGCCGCTTAACGTCAATGTTTGCCGTTAACGTGTTCCGGTTCGGAGGATAAAGTAGCCGGCATACCTACTTTTACTCGACGCCTAACATCCCGGCCTCAGGTTGGCAACGCACAATTACCACCTTTGATTTATTCTAATGCTTATTACGTGTAACACACGCACCAAATATTTTTTTTATAAAAATCTGTCAAGCCGTTTCGGAGAAATGCAACATCAAACAGTGTGAAACGAGATTATACGAGTAGGTACATTAAATTTTTCTAACATATTATTTACATTTTACAAATATATGTACATCTATTAATAAGTGCCTAAATAAAGGTAAAAATTAAGCTCGAAATTGCATTAGATGCTCCCATTCACGAGCTACAAAAAGTCGTCACACGCATTATTTAAATACAATGGTCGTTCGTTAGGCGGCAGGCCTCAGGAGTTCGATGCAAGATTTAATTAAATCGGTTTCTCCCCCCTCCCCCTTTCGTCGTCGGCAATTTCCTCGAGGCTTGATTTATTGTCGAGTCTGGCCGCGAGGTGCCGCCTGCGACCTCTGACTGCTAAAGGATTGGGGCTAGTTTTTCTTGGGTATATTAGGGTTAATTTAACTTTATCAATCTTTAGATACGTATTATTAAGTTATAAGATCCTAGCACTTTTCCCGTGCTTGGGAAATATTTTTACATATTTTTCTAGAAAGATTTGTCTGAACTTTGTTTGATGAGAAAGAAATAAAAAAAATACTATTGAATTCTAAGTTCAAACGGGCTTTATTTGGGTCCATAATAGCTCAAACAGTTACAGGTTCAAATTATTTCTTATTTTGTATTTGATATTTTCCATCGTCGGCGCTTAGTCAAACTTACAAATATTCATATCTTTAAATAAAAAAACACTTGTACTGTTTTACGTATCACTTATTATTTTATTTTGTTTTATTTTATTCATTGGTATTTGTGATTCTGGGTACAGGTAATTTTATTATAAATTTATAAATTATATTTTATAAATTATATTTTTAAGGTATCATGCCCATCATCTCGATGCGTGGCGATCTACATCTGTGCGATTCCGAAGACATTTTTTACCCCGTATCACCTTTGTGGAATCAGTTACCGAGGGCGGTATTCCCAAACAATTATGACTTAAGGACCTTCAAGAAAAGAGCGTACTCATTCCTTAAAGGTCGGCAACGCATCTGTGATACTCCTGGTGTTGCGGATGTCCGTTGGCGGAGGTGATCACTTTCCATCAGGTGACCCACTTGCTCGTTTGCCTCCTCTTCTATAAAAAAAATAAATTCGTTTTAAGAAATTGCCATAATTAAAAAAACATGTTTCTGGAATCAAATAGTGTTTTGTTTTTAATTATACTCCGTTGAATTTGAAATGTGTATGTATACTAGATTTTCACGGGTGACTTCGTCAGCTTAGGATATAAACATATAAACTTTCATCATCCATTGCAACCTTTTGAGGATTGATTTTTGAAAAAAGGTAGCATGTACTTCTTGAACCCGAGTTTCTGTAATGTCAAACTAGTTTGAGTTTGACAAGATTCTTGCATTTTTACGTTATGTTGTTTAAAGTTATATTATTTAAAAGGTATTTAAAAATAATGTAGATAGATTACTACAACTTAATATCTCTTTGTCTGTATTTATGATGCAATCAAAATTAAGTCAGTTTATTAATAATTATATTAATGATCAATTATATTTTGAGAAATGTGTTTATCTTACTTCTTATTTGAATATTTGTTACACAATATTATACATAAGTTGACATAAGGCAATCGTTTGTAAATTGAAATGAGACTGTTATTATCCATATTAACCGACATCATTATCTGTGTTAACCCTCTCATATTCAATATCCCATTTTATCCAAGATGTAAGTGAACACCTTAGTTTCCGAAGTGTTAAGTGTATTTCCTTGTCCGGCGGGATCGGGTTACTTTTTCACGCACTATATTAAAGCGGGATAACTTCATCCCCAGCGGCCAGTGTGTACAGGGGGCGCCGATGATTTATATGTTATACTGGAACCTTACAAATCACTCTCGAAAAGGATAGTATAGATCTCTTATTTATCGCAAGAAAAAATGAGATTTTTATTATCAACTCCGTGTTTTATTATTAGGGATGTGAAAATCCTATCGCTCTTAAATGGAACCAAAAAGCAAAGAAATATCTTCATGCCCATATCCCCAAAGAATTAGGCAGAGGCACAACCAGGGCACCAGGCTAGCCGAAGACACTAAGTCCCACAATGTGATAGGTGGCAAGACTATCGCCAACCGGGCACACTTCCAGGCCCGAGTTTTTTTTCTAGAAAATCGGAAAAATCCAATTTTCTTTTTGCTGCCAGACTCGGGATTCGAACCCGCGACCTCATGCAGCAAGTACAACTGAACCGCTAGACCACAGAGGCGATTAAATGGAACAATTGTTTAAATATTATTTCGTAGCTATTCTAAGTAGCTTAAATTAAAATACAACCACCAGCTGATGTGACAAGACATTTTTAGATGATAAGCCAGCATGATGGCATTCAACTTACCTGATGGAAAGGAATGTCAAGGACAAAGGTGGCGGTGTACTGATCCAGAAGGAGTCTGTTCTCTCTATATAAAAAACATGGAGTGTATTTTACCTTATTTATTTACCTTGTTTGCTACCTTTTCCTGCTACCATAGCAATCTGTAATAACTTTAATGTATTTCCAATTTTGGGGTACCTGGCCTATTAAGGGTTTGCAAAGTTTGCTAGACTCAGGTTGGCATTAATAGAACTTTTACTGTCTATAGGTGATGTGCATTTTTACTGTTTTTTTGTTTTCGGTCAAAAGATCAGAAATAAAGCGATTATAAAAATCATCTCGAATGCGTCAGCAAAAAATCTATTCGACTTTGATGTCGTTGCACCCTGTTAAGTTAAAAACCTCTCTTTTTTCATCGGTGCTAAAAACATTCAAAGTGAAGAATTCTTAATATTGTTAAGATTTTGAACGAAACCTTTTTGGTACATTTAAATCACCGAACACTAATAAATATATTTAATCAAAGATTTGTACCTGAACTAAGTTGTATTAGACATTACGAAGGAAACATATAACTGACTTTTGTACTTGTACTCAAGACCCTTCGACTCATCAAAGAAACGAAGTTCAAAAAGACGTTTCCAAACTTCCTTTATTAGACAACAAACTTGAAGGGAGTTTCCATATCATCCCTACTAATTAATCAGCTCCCAATCTAAACAAAGTATTAAATTACAACAGAACTTCAATGTCCTAAAAGTATTAATTAATAGATTTTAACTAATTAATTATTAAACTTTCCTTCTTGTTTTGGCTTGTTGTGCCCGGCTTCTTTGCAGAACAGACCATCTTCTTTTTCATTCCCGCCAGGCAGCTTGTAAAATGCGAGCATAAGCTTACCGTCACTAACAACGTGACATCTGACTAGGTGGTAGAGTTTCGCAGCGTCTCGCCCGGATTAGTATCACTGCCTTACCTATTCCTACAGCCATAACGTCAGTACTTGCCGTTGACGTGTTGCGGTTCGGAGAAATAGGTAGCTATTAAATTTACTTTTGTTCGAGGTCTAACATCCTGGCCTCATGTTGGCACCGCACCATTCCCACTTTTAGTGTCTCTTAGCGCCGTGAATTTTTTACCATCAAGAAATCCGTCTGTTTGTTTGCCTTCCAATATCCTAAAAATAAAAGAATAAAAATTAATTAAAAATGAATGAGAAAGTTCTCTCTGTGATTTAGAATTTCGATGTCCAATGTTGACGTTAACTGCATGAGGTCTCGAGTTCGATTGCTGGGACCGGTAACTCAACGTGCGTTTCTTTTGGATTTTCTAACAGAATCAACGTTGCCGGTCTTGGCGATAGGTTTGCCGTCTTTCACACTGTTGGACCTTGACTTGAGTACCTTCAGTTAATCGTAGGTAAGGTTGTGCCCACATACACACATCAAATTCGCTTCATTATAAATTAAGCAAAATTGAGAATTAACAACTATGAGATTAGCAACAAAAGGAATTAGTGCTAAGGTAACGATAGTGTATTTTTTTTAAATAAACGTCAAAAGAATATTAATTACAGACATAAAACACCTTTTTTTGAAAATGTAGGCAGATTAAATTCATTTATTGATGTACTAATAACATACAAATATAAATAAAACATACGAAAAAATCCTACGTTGCTATCTTAGATAATTCGTAAGAAAGTTATAAATAACGCTTGTTGATATCCCCGTATCGTCTCAGAGGGTCCAAGCGTGAAGCAATATAAATCTCCCGATGACAAAAAAATGATAAATACTAGAGCGTGCGTATGAGTTATGGGAGTTCTGTGATATAGTGCGTGGTAGACTTCTGAACCCTCACTACGCTTTCAGAAAAAATACACATCCTGTATTTTTGATTAGTGCCTGCGAATTTATTTGTGGGAAATTACTTTTCTCTAAAGATTCGGATTTTAAGGATTATACATTGTTTATACTAAAACATTTTACTCATACTTGGTTGCATCGGGCAACGAAAAGAAATAGTGGTTTTTCCAATTTTGTAATAAAAAAATTGTGTTCGGGATTGCATATATGCGCGGTTGGCGATAGGCTTGCCATCTATCACATTGTGGGTCTTAGGGTCTTCGGCAAGAGCCCTGGTTGTGGCTTTGTCTACCTCTTCGTCGATATGGGCGTAAGATACTTACTTACTTACAAAGTCTTATTTTCGACTAAGCAACTGTCTTGTCTTGTCTATGCTTAAGCTACGTCCGCCTTACCGCAAAAAATATTGACATCCAACCAATAAAATGCTAGAGGTGGATGACGTGTCCGCGTGTTATTGGTTGGAAATCAAATGTTAGACACTGTTTAGTAAAACGCGTTCTCAAATAGCATTTTTTTTGTAGTAATAAGCTTAAAGAAGCTTTGCCATAAATAGTAAACTAATCAAGACAATTTTTCAAACTAGACATTATTTTATTAAAACATTAAAAGAAAAAAATTGTGTGTGTACACGCGTTAGAAGTTATACTTCTTCGGCGTAATAATTAAAAAATCTTTTTAAGAATTTTATCTTTTGCCTTATTTTACATTTGTAGACAAAATCACACTAACCATAGAAACATAGAAATAAAGAAATATTGTGAATACAGTAGTCAGTTCTCACGCAAACATACGTAGATGTCCTTACTTTTACTTTGTTGGTACCTTTTTTGAAAAACTAAAATGTTATCTATAGCTAACTTCATCATGTCGGTTTTTCGTGACGGTGTGCGCGCGCATCGTAAAAAATTACCCTAATCATTTTTTCCTAACGCGCCAAAAGAAGTATAACTTCAAAAAAAAATAGAAGAAAGAGAAGAAATATGTCATGCATGGTAACTACATAATCAGATATAATTGTATAACATATTTTTTATTTTATTGTAATAATTATTGCAATTGTTGAAACTGTTTCTATTATAATTATGAATTGTAATGAGTTATATCACAGCCATAAATATTAAATTCCACATTACGACGTCAGTATATTTGTTTATCACGAAATCTCTATCCTGAGGTTATAAATTCCCTAAGACAAATCCATTGCAATGAAATCTAAAACGAAATCGTGGACGTTTTTCCTTTATCCTTTAAGACCGTAAATAAAACAGAAAAACTAAGATTCCAAAGCTATGCAAATGTACAAAGGTCTTGAGGGTCGGCAGGCTAAGGCTGGGCGACTGGGGGGAAAGGCGTACCGGACAAGGGGCAAGGCGAACAAAATGCCATCGCTTTGAGCCCGACATTAATCCTTTAATAGCAATCGGTAGAGCCTTAGATTATGTATTAATATAGAACACGTATTACAAAACTTATCGTGGTGTACGGCGAATAGTGATCTTATAACCTTTGAAGATAGATAAATATTTAAATAATAAATAAATAACCTTGGACAAGTCACACAAGTTGAATGAAAACCCAAAGTAAGCAAATTATATGCTTGTGTTATGGGTGTTAGTCAACGATTCTAATACTTAGAAAAAATTCAATAGACACAAGAATAAATATAGCGAACTCCCAGACCCGAAAATTTAGACACCTAAATGTTTACCACATAAATGCCTGCCCCCATCGGGAATCGAAGCCGAGCTTCGCTGTTAATCGGTGTAGTTAGGCGTGTACGCTAGCCTAGTAGTAATTTTTGAGTTATAATTAATAATAGTGACTATTTTTTTTTACTTATCTTGACGACGATATAAACGAAAAAAATATGCATTATTAGGTTTTAATAAAAAAACGTGACGTGTACGTATTGAAATAGTTGGATTAGATTTTTGCAGCTTTACTGTGCTTAATTATTTCCCAGTATTATCTGGAGTATTTATAGTAGTAGTAGTATATTTAAAGTGTTCGCCATATAATTTTGTGAGCGGTAAAAATTAGAACTATTTTGTATGAAGCCGAATGTTATTACATTCACGATTATATGCCATTATTTGAAAAAAAATATTTTACTCTTATTTTTAATAAAATTTATTCTATTCAGTGTTATTGCCAGAGAAGCACAGTATTTTTGAAAAAAAAACCTCTGCGGTACTGAATTGCGGCCGTGTGATTTTTTTTAAGTGTTTATAACTGGAATGTGTGCTGTACATTTTTGTTAAATAAAACACGAGTCTATTAGTGACATTTATGTGAAACCTAACTTAATATTTGCGGATTCCTTTGACAGTACTAGTTTTGATATCTATTATTGAGAAAATCTCCAAAATTAGTAGGAATATGTAACAGAACAAGTTAAAAAAGGTTTAGTGGTTCGTAACCATTATACCTATATTAAATTTATTTTTTTAAAATGAAATGGCTACTGTGAAACTATTTACAGTTGGTTGATAATATATAAATTTTTAGTTTTGGATTTTAATGAAACTTTTAAATTACCCCCTACTTTTAAAAATATTTTGCTATGATGGGCAATATAAACGCGCTCCTTCGCGTGCAGATCTGGCACGTACTCTAAACATGATTTTTTTTTTGATATTGGAAGGCAAACAAGCAGACGGATTTCCTGATAGTAAGAAATTCTCGCCACCTAGAAACACCAAAGTTGGTAATGGTGCGTTGCCAATCTGAGACCGGAATGTTAGGCCTCGAGCAAAAGAAAGTTTACAGGCCACCTTACCCTCCAAACCGGAACACGTCATATCGTTATGGCGGCAGAAATAGATACGGCGATGGTACATATCCGGGTGAGTCGCGGCGAAACTCTACCACCTAGTCAGATGTCACGGTGTTAGTGACGGTAGGCGTATGCTCACCTTTTACAAGCTGCCTGGCAGGAAGGCAGACGGTCTATTCCGCAAAGGAGCCCGGACCAACACGGGAAAAAATTCGACCCTACACTATTCTTTTAAAACCATGTCAAATTTAATTGTTCAAGATGATCGTTTAATAAAACACTCCAATCAGGTGTACTGTATTAACTTTTGTTTGTCAAGTAAAAATCTGTAACTCGACGAAACACTTGCAAATAACTATGTCTTTTTGAATGTGAATTATGTCAAAAACAATAGCTATGTTAATACTTATAACTTATAAAAAACTATTGGAGATTACATTTATCTAAGAGGAATTGAAAAAAAAATAATTTAGAATTTTGTTCAAAATATTCATTACTAACTAAATTGAATAGATGAACTATTTATTGCTGACTAAATTCGAACGCTCTTACCTTAGATATGCTCTTAGGATAGAGCACACTATTAGTACACTTGCCAGCTATGCGGATAGAGTTTACCCCTTATAGTCCTTTGTCTTTTATAATCGGACCGTTAAAATATCCAAGGAATTATGGTATTTGGTTTACTTAAGACTAGCAACCCATCTAGTTTCGCTTGTGTGTAATCCTGTTATAAGTATTTTTTATTCATACCTATTAATTTACATTTTTCTGTATACAATTGAGTTACATATTATAAAAACTTAAAACATGTTTTTGATACTATAAAAAATCAATATTTAATTTATTCTTCTGAAAATTTTACACACTTTCGTTTATTCACAGTTTTTTAGATCTTTATCTGGAAATAATTTAATTGCTCGGTATTTAAAAGTTAGAAGTTTTTCTTAAGTTTCTAAATCATCAATTAAACCATGAATGACACTTTGTTGAAATCGGTAATAGGCATTCACTTAATCATAGATCATTATTCTATTTTAACTTAGCGGTTATACAGCACCATTTAGAAGCATCTCTATATATTCGTAAGATGGTATTTTGAAACATATAGATTTTTTAGTTTATTTGTTGGTGTAGACTGTAGATTAATTCATGTGTAATTATTATAACATTTTCGGTATTTAATGTATGTAATGAGTAAATTTCATGCAAGTAAAATCGAGTTTTGCGCTCGATTAAAAAAAGAAATTATCTTCATGCAAATATCTCCGAAGAGGTAAGCAGAGTCACAACCGCCCTGGTTGTGACTCTGCCTAGCCCACGACTAGCCGAGGACATTAAGTCCCACAATGTGATAGGTGGCAAGCCTATCGCCAATCGGACACATATCCAATCCCGAGCAACATTTTTTTTTTATTAGAAAGTTAGATAACCCATATTTTATTTTGTTGTCCGACCTGGGAATCGAACCTGGGACCGAAGTTAAGGTCAATACCTAGAGTGCTAGACCACAGAGCTATTAAATGACAAATTTTAAGTAAATTTTTATTATGTCCGGTGTCTATAATTTACTTAAGGCAACTTAAAATTAATATCAAATAACATAATCATGGAGACTACATAAACCTATATTGGTGAATTCCTGGATTAGCAACCGATTGCATATCTTAAATAGATTGACTTCCGACACGTCCCCGGCACGCTTGGCACGCGCCTTCGCATCAGGGACGCCATACCTACCTAGTTATTTGTAGGTATATCAACTGCAGCTGTCTCAAATGCCAGGGGAATCGCATTTTTTAATGTAAAACACTATGTGAATTACCTATTATTGTTGCCATGGTGGCTGTGGTAGCTATTGTCGTATTACACTCTCCAATCCAGAGTAGCTCAAAGACTTGCATACATGGCCTAAGGTTGCCTCTGCCTAATTTAATGAATACCCAGAAAGTCTGATCCATTGGAACCGAACCCGAGCCTAGTGGTTGGCCAGTAGATTTAGACGTGTACGCTTGCCTCTCGTATCGGCTAACGAGGCGGTCTTCAATTTTTTATTTTAATTTCATATATTTTTTACCACAGTCTCTAAGTCCATTAACATTCATTTAATGTCTCTACATAATACATACATACATCTCTACATTATACATAAGCCACATTTTTATTGTGAATTTCAAAAACAATTTCACTTGATTTTAAAACGAGATTTACAATACTAGTTCATTCAGCACATACTATATCTCATTACAATCAGAACAAAGGAGATAGGTGTTTATAATCAGACAAATGTCATCTATACATAAATTCTTTATTTAGTAAAAAAACGAATTCCGATATATTGCGTGGGAGAGGTCACATCAAAATGGAGTTGTCTACACCGAATGTCAATGTCACCTGTATTAAGGATACATGTCCTATATTCCTGTCCCCTGTGATAGGGGTTCCTCACAGGGAACGTGTGGAATTTAGAGCGCCATCACCCATACATATTTGTGTAACACGTGTTGTGTGTTGATATCACAATAAGCTAATTTCTGTATGATATCCCAATCTCCTTGTGATAATTGTCAAAATTTGTAATTTCGATTGTAATTTCGTGTCTATAACATATATGATGAGTATGGGTCACAGTTGCCTCTTACAATTTAAAAACTTGTAAATATCAGTCTCTTGCCTATCATAATCACTACAATATAGTATAAAACAAAGTTGCTTCCTCTGTTCCTATGTCACTTTGTATTTTTTTTATGTTATAGGAAGGCAAAAGGTGCGTTGCCAACCTGAGGTCAGGTTAGACCTCGAGCAAAAGTAAGTTTACTGGCTACCTTACCCTCCGAACCGGAACACGTCATAACGTTATGGCGGCAGGAATAGGTAAGGCAGTGGTACCAATCCGGACGAGTCGCTGCAAAACTCTACCACCTAGTCAGATGTCACGGTGTTAGTGATGATAAGCCTATGCTCGCCTTTTACGAGCTGCCTGGCAAGAAAGGCAGATGGTCTATTCTGCAAAGGAGCCCGGACCAACACGGGGCACATTTTTATTGTATGCTTGTATACTTAAATCTTTAAAACTACGCAACGGATTTTGATGCGGGTTTTTTTAATAAATAAAGCGATTGAAGAGAAAGGTTTCTATGTATATTTCATAACCGTAATTCGGGGCGGGCCGCTAGTATTGTAAATAAAATGTGGTTTGTTTATATTAAATAGGCTCAAATTATAATCGACTAGCGGCCCTAGCTTCGCTAGGTAGATATATGACCGCATGAATGACATAACACAACAAAACAAAAAATAAAAAAACAACTGAAAAAATGTTCAACATGACATCACAATCCCCATCTGAAAAAGTTTCAATTTGACTGAAAAATATCCATTAACAAAATGATCCGTCATTTATTGAATTCATTTGTTACAAAAACATAAAATGTGATAAGTGAGAAACTGCTTGACCGATTTTATGCAAACTTAACACAAACCATATCTACTAAAGAGTTCGAACAAAGCCTAAACATTTGGTTTGGATAGGTGAGCCCGTTCTTGAGTTATAAAATTACAACGAAAAGTGGCATTGACTTTTTTATATATAAAGACTAACTGATCCAGCAAACTTCGTATCGCTTGACATTAATGCTTCGACAGTAGCGCAGTCTGTCAGATCCGATGTGAAACATTCCAAAATCGACAACGACTTATTATTAAAAAATTAATTGAAAAAACATTTTCCAGGAGACCTAATTGTGAATCTAAGCCATTCTTGAATTCCCTTGAACACGCACAAAAACTTTCATCAACATCGATCCAGCCATCCAAAAGGAGTTCAGTGACATACACACTCACAGAAGAATTATATATATAACGATAACAACTTATCTTACGACTAAATAGCTACCTTATGCCTAATGACCATAGACTAATACTTATTGATAAAAAATGCCAACCCCTGCAAAGCTGTGCCGGGTATGTAACACTTATACAGCTTTTCTTTCTAATATGTTGTAGTTGTTTTCTATATTTGCGATTAACACCTTCTTATATTAATGGCATAAAGTTTAAAATTGCGTACCTAAAATATAGAAAGGTGTGGCTATCGTTATTGGTCTGATCACAGCTCTGACACGTGGGTCAGCGAAACTTCGCCGACGTTGGCTGCGTTGCCAAGATATCCGAGACTCCGAGACCGGAACGCTATCCTCTATTGTAATAATTATCGATATTCGTAGTTTTGTATAACTATATTACTCAATCATGTTTATAATTCTATTAGTGGAAATATTAAGTAATGGTCCTGTTGTATGTTTTGGCTATATTGAAGCTTTTACTTATAACGGACTATCTTTTTGAATGCTGTCTATTAGTTTCGCTAAAATTCGAAAATTACTGTATAGATCCGTTTAATTTTAGAAATAACAAATTTTTGAGAGTTTAAAAGGTTAAAAAAAACCAGGCAACAGGTATTTTTTTTTATTTTTTCCACGAAGGAATAATGTTATCAATTATTGTCAATGTTTGGATAAAATTTGAAAGGACAGGATCAAAAAAGCGGAAGTCTCTATTTATCGATAGCTTCTCATAAAACTCGTAAGTCACTACTCCGCATGAATCACATACAAATTTATTCAAGATCTATCTTTTTGGTTTTACTTAAATGGCATAGTAATAAAATAGGAGTCACTTCGATTCTCTTCGGTTAAACACCATTTAAACTATTTACTACTTAAACTAGCGAAAACAACTTCTTTTTTTATCTTTTTTATGTGATAAGATAGCGAAAAATCAAATTCTCAAGACTGGCAAGATGGTAAGAAATGAGGGTAGCGTATAGACACCATCGAATTTGTAGGTGTATTGCCATTTTAGGGCTAAGGCGTCAGGCCATTTTTACAAGTCTACCGGTCTACTTCGGACCGGAACCTGACACTCATTATAGCGGCATGAGCAGGTAAGATAAGGTTCGTCCCATTTTTGCCCGCGGTTAAGCCTGATTCTTTTAGTTACTAACCACTACCACGGAAACCAGTTTAAATATTAGATTACAATTAACGTATATCATTTTACAGCCTCTTAGCTATCTGCATACAAACAATACCTGAAGTGCAGTAAAACTGAAAAATTCGACTGCAACTATTTCATTAGTTTCCAAATGATTCCGGGATGGACCAACTTAAATTTTTAACATCATCCTGCAGTAGTTTTAAGTTTTACTTATATTGGTAAGTATAACTCAAAAACCACATACACGATCATAAAATTAATGTGAAACCACGTCGAAACCATAAACTAAAAGACCTTTCTTTCTAAAATAAGCTCTTTTTTAGTAATATTAGTCTTTTTTCAGTTTATTATTGGCCAAATAATGGTGTTACAAAACATACAGATAAATTGAAAACCCCTTTTTTTAAGTCAGTTGTATATACAGCCTCGTTGGTCGAGTGGCTAGCGTACTCGCCTAACTACATCGACCAACCGCGAGGCTCGGGTTCGATTCCCGACGGGGGCAGGCATTTGTGTGAATAACATTTAGATATCTGCATTTCCGGGTCTGGGTGTTTATTAAATATATTCTGGTATAGATTTAAGTATTTCTATGTATTAGAATCTTTGACTAACACCCTTATCACAAGCATATAATTTGCTTACTTTGGGGTTAGATTCAATTTGTGTAACTTGTCCAGGAACATTTATTATTTATTTATTCATTTATTGGGACATAAAAGAAGAAGAAACAAACATTTACATTACGGATTGTTAATTTTACATAAGAGTAAACTAACGGGTATATCTGTATTATGGGAGAAACTTGTTCACTTAACCAAAGTGGTTTTCGACTTTTCGTATTTCAGATAGTAGAAGTTCATTCACTCTCTTGCATTAGGTTTCTTTAATATGTGTGTTTCTTTTTTCTTTTTATCCGAATTACAGCCAGGGTATAAAAGCAGCGTTCTATGAAAACAACGCTTACAACGTCGGCACTTGCATAAACTCTTTTTTTAAATACTATAATGTAAAAGTAAAGTTTATTCACGCCCACATCCCCGAAGGGGTACACAGAGGCAAAACCAGGGCACCCACGACTAGCCTAAGACACTAAGTCTTAGGCTAGTCGTGGGTGCCCTGGTGCCCTGTTGGTGGGTGCTCACAATATCATAGTTGGCAAGCCTATCGCCAACCGACCACATATCCAATCCCGAGCAACGTTATTTTTATAAGGAAATTGAAAATTTACATTATCTTTTTCTTTGGTGACCGAAAAGGAGATCGAACCCGGGACCTCAAGAAATCAAGACTGACCTGACCACAGAGGCGATTAAATACTATATTGAAACACATTTCCACGTAACTGATAATTTTAGACCTGTAGTGTGGATATTTAGTTTTATTGTGTTATTTGAAAATGTGTGTAATATACAAATATTCATTGCAGCCAACGAACAAATTACATATAAATAAATGAAATTTCACAAACAAAATGTATGCATTATTAACTATATCTCAAAACCACCAGTCTGATCATGACCACCCCAAAATTGTGACCTACTATTTCCAAATTCGGTTAAACATACAAAAAAACAACGTAGAGTCGGATTGAGTACCTCTTGTTTGAAGTTGGTTAAGAAGCCTACTCTCATATCATGACAAATTCTCTAGCCCGTGATTAATATAATTGTACAATTCTCAATCACGCATATAAGTGTATATGACTCTCCCTCCGACCTCTAGAATGGACGGGGTCAACTCGCGGAATAACGAGATTTGGAGGGGTCTTATTTTTCTTGCGATGACCATTTAATTCTACGGTTTTATTAGATTTCCGAAGTAGATTAATATTTTGGTAGTAATGTTTTATATAATAATCATTTTTACGTATTAGGTAGATTATTTGCCGTCTTGCTCAGGGTTTGCTGGGTAGATTAAATCATCTGCCACTCTGCCAGCCCCATGTAAGAGGCGACCAGTGGTTCAAATTTAGATCTTTACCACTAAGACCACTGGTGATAGAGCACTGTGCAGCAACCTGCTCGGGTAGGGATCTACTACTTAGCCTATTCCTGCCACCCTAATGACTGTCTGGAGTATGTGGTCTGGATGGCAGGGTAGCCGATAGACTTGTATAACGGGTTTTTTACCCCGGCCCTACGACAGCAACGCTTCTCTGACATCTATAATGTCTATATGCCACGGTTGTCTTTTACTGTTAGGAAAGCCTGGTGCTTATTCGCTGACCTCTTGCATAAAAAAAGATGGTACAGTGCTAACGTAAGCTAAGATGCTGCCGTTTGCTAAGTAAAAACAAAAAAGTTTAAGTTGCAGTCGACATAAATCAGATAAATATGTACTCACATTACTTCCGCATATAAACTTCTCCCTGGTCATTCGAGGGGCTATAGGGAGAGCCATACTTATATGCCTCATTGCAGTTTGTATGATGATATTAATTCATATGTTTTTTTCTTTTATTGTACAGCGAAAAACGTAAATATCTGATCCTCTAATAATACAACAATGGCTGAAAGAGGCCAGATTTGCGCTTTGTGGAATTCCATTCTAGACACAGTTTATTAATAACACTTTTACCACGATAATATTATCTATTACTTTCCAGAACCTATTATTTTTATTACATTGTTTTAGTCGAGCGGTTTCGCTATATAAACATCCCCCAAGGATTATTACAACTTAAGTTGTAATAATCAGTTCAGTTTCAGTTTTAATAACCCTGACGATGATGATGCATAAATAGAAAAACCGATTGGCTAAAATAAAATAATAAAAATGTGTGGTGGAAAGTACTAGAGATGTTAATAAATTGTGGTTAAGTCAGATATCAGCGTTGGTTGCAACTTAGTCAGTCCCTTCATTTGATGTTCTTTTCACCAAAATGAAAGGAAGCTCATCTTATGCAAAACGACGTTGGCGTCTAAGATTTTACCTCTTCTTTGAATGACATATATTTTTTATGATATTGGAAGGCAAACAAGCAGACGGATGTCCTGATGGTAAGAAATTCCCGCGGCCTAGAGACACCAAAGGTGGTCATGATGCGTTGCCAACCTGAGACCGGGATGATAGACCTAGAACAAAAGTGAGTTTACCGCCTACTTTACTCTCCAAACCAGAACACGTCATGACGTTATGGCGACAGGAATATGTAAGGCGGTGGTACCAATAAGGGTGAGTCGCTGCGAAACTCTAACACCTAGTCAGATGTCACGGTGTTAGAGACGGTCAGCCTATGCTCGCCTTTTACGAGCAGCCTAGCAAGAAGGCAGATGGTCTATTCTGCAAAGGAGCCTGGACCAACAAGGGGAAAAAGATCTGAGTAGCGTTTCGCCAGAAAGACTGCTTTAGAGAGGCATTTTTACTATTTACCAGTGTAAATAATACAAGAAGTGACAAAATTCTTGGTTCTAGTATGTCTTATTTTTAGGAGGAATTTTAATGGTTTGCTTTTTCTTGTAGTAAGCCTATTCGCACACATATCTTATACTGATGGGCTTACTGTAATGGATGTCGAAGGCTAAATGGAAAGAGCAAGAAAGACCCCAAGTTTTTAGGCCTGAAAGTAACCGGGACTAATAACTGGATCATAATATCTTGATACGTTTGAGATCACTACATAGTATAAAACAAAGTCTCCTATGTCCCTTTGTATGATTAAATTTTTCAAACTACGCAACGGATTTTGACCCGGTTTTTTTAATAGATAAAGTGATTGAAGAGGAAGGTTTATATGTATAATTCGTAACCGTGCGAAGCCGGGGCGGGCCGATAGTTATAAATAATTCTATTAATAAATAAGGTATCTTTCTCAAACGTCACGTAGAGAAACTTAAAGGCTTCAAGTAACAAGTTAGAACTTGTCGCTAAGTTGCCGACAGACTCGGATATATTGGGAATATAAATATCCTGCGCCCCCGGCCCTTTCTCAGCCACTTAAATCCGCTATGACCCTTATGTCCTGCACTTGTATTGGGTTGGAAACATCCATTCCGAGTTATAGCTCTGGCCCATGGGAACGAAGGCATTGAATTCAACTAAATTCAGCCTTTGAAATACTGAATACGTATCTTTTATAATTTAGATAATATTGTATTCGAATACATGTTTGTGAGTTTCTTTACTTTACCGTGGTATTTATTGTAGTACTCTACCGTTACCGTTGTATATATCGTTGACTGATAGTCAAAATGCAAATTATATGATTGACTAATGCCCGGTTCCTATATTTAGGAAACGAGTTTTTTTAAATACGGATGGTGATACTTTGTACGATTAGTAAGATTTAGTAACAACGGTTACCCGTTTTCGAAAGTTAGCTCTGAACATTTTTTTGAATATGTGAGAAACGCTTCGTTACTTTTTAACAAACTACAAATGGTTAAGCCTACGGATTACGTTTCATTGATTATAGGAACCGGGCATAAATGATCTATCTAAATTTGCCACTGTTGGCATTGGTAAAACGCTACTTTAACTATTAATTTTACTACTTTCATATTTAAGTGAAGCCGGTATGCTACTATAATATTATATACTTAATAATAAAGTGAACATGGTTTCAAAGTATTAAAGTGACTTGTATTAGCCGCCTGATATTTCTCATTTCAAATTTTTAAATGTTGTAATAGTTGTGCCGCTTTTCAGGACAACAACGTATGCAAAAAAAACCGTATTAGACCAGACACTGTCTTACGTATAATCATTAACACACTTTTACTTTTATAACATTAGTACTGCGAATGAACTTCCTGAACCCGTAGCCGTTGTAGCTTTACTTGTTTAGAAGTAACAGACATACAAAATCTCATATGTATATAACGAATTATTTTAAACAATAGCTATTTTATAATTCTTTATTCGCTTTAAAACAGCGGTATTATGATTTTTTTGTTTCGAATATAAAAGGTACTACAAAACATTAAATTAGACAAATAAATCTAATCATAAAGTGTGACCAATAAGAATAGTAACTCTGTCTCTATATTATATACAAACATATGTATCTGTATTGTATATACATATTAGTATGTATTAAAATCAAACCATTACCACGTTTGTTTTGACAAGTGGATTTTCCAAGTCACTCTCACTCAGTTAAACGACAAAACTGTTTAATTTCACCAACAATGGTATCTCTTGTCATGTTTCAACATCGGCACTGTGATCGAGCTGTCTCTAGGGCTCGCCGGATTTTTGTGCGCCGGAAAAGCTTCGACTCTTTTCATGATAACGGTAATAGATTGATGAACAAGCATATTTTGGAGCGAAAATGTTTCCTCGTGAACATTTGGTGTTAATAGGTACAATCAACTTCAAAAGTCGATCTGAAAACTCACGTACAATTTATGAAGTAAATATGGACTTTTCTATTTAATAGTACATTGACAAAAGCTTATTCATAAACACTTTCGCTGAGTTCGGAGTT
This sequence comes from Calephelis nemesis, assembly GCA_002245505.1. Lineage (NCBI taxonomy): Eukaryota > Metazoa > Arthropoda > Insecta > Lepidoptera > Riodinidae > Calephelis > Calephelis nemesis. The sequence goes on from NJDD01002431.1 coordinate 377,654, forward strand.
CAGTGATGACTAAATAACACGATTACAAATGCAAACGTTCAATCTTCAATTTTACTGAGTTTTTGTATAGTAATAAAGCGTACTAAAACTTTTTTTTTAATAAAGGAAAGTAAAACTGCAGACTCTTTTTATTTCAAAAGGTACCACGTTGCAGTTTAATAATTATGTTTTTTTTTAAATATAGTACATGAGTCCGAAATGATCCCACATACATTTTAACAACATGAAACTAAAAGTTTTTAAATTATACTTAACAATACATATACTCTTCATTTGTCAATCAACGATGATGAGATCGACGTGTATAGCTCAAAAATCACTGATCGAATCATCATAAAATTAATATGGGGCAACCTCAAAACCATGACCTGTCTTCCTAAAAAATATCAAAATCGGTTGGCTGTTGGTAAAGTAATTACGTTACAAAAATACAAAAAAAACATGCAGTCGAATTGAGAACATCCCTCTTTTTTGGGGATATTAAAAAAAACCCTTAAGGAAGCATACATAGCTCCGATAATTCTAATGGCGAAAGTTATATTTAATAGTTAAATAGTCTACGTCAAACTGGCATTTATTGTGAACATAACAAGGTCGTATTTTTGCATCGAGACGTTGTAAAAATATCTAATATAACCTTAACTTCGGTATGCTGTCATTTATACAATAAAAAAATTTAATTATCAGTCGTAAGTTATTATAACAGTTGTCACTCATCTACTTGGTGGTCTCCGTTGCTTACGTAGTAGTAGTAGCCACACTACTGGCTGGTTCTCCTGACTGGCTAGATAGTATTAAAATTAATTATGAAGCTTGTTTAAAATATAATAAATAAGATATTTATTGGATAAGATAAAGTAATTGATCCATTCGTTCACTTTCGATACCTTATAAAATGACCAATGACTCGTAAAAAGGAGGAAGTTCTCGATTCGACTATATGTTTTTTTTTACTTTTTATACGTTTTAGTATTATTTTAATACTTTTATTATGATCCAACTAGTAGTTTTTGAGTTACACACAATAGTGTATATTTTTTAACTTATCTTGAAGACCTCATCAGTAATGTAGTAAGTTCATAAAATTTATGTGAGACCATTTTGTAAACACTCCCTATCTTTCGGAAAAAATTATACATACCCTAAGCAATAGATTGAGTTAGATTTTGCAGTTTTACCGCGTTTAATTATTATCTATAACAAAATATATAAATGTGAAAGTAGCGTACATTTTATTTTAATATTGTATTTTTTTGGTGCACAATAAAGCGTGTTCCCTTCATTCATAGAACTCACAAATCTTCGTACAGTGTCTTATTCATCCACTCAGAGTGTACCGGACATTGGTATTACCGTATTTGCCCACCCTCTCGACGGTGTCCGTTGTTTGCTCAGTAAAGCTCTCATTTACCAAGTTAAACGTCCGACAAAGCCGCGTCTCATTTGGATAATGTTGAGCAAATAGAATTCGCAAGATTCACTTGACCCTTCCTGGTTTTGTTTCCGACCCTGAATTTTTAATAATAGACCTTTAAATATCAGGGTTATTTTAGATTTTCATACAAAAATATTAGAAATTTACATTTGGTCCGGGAATTTGAAGACGTATTTTTATAGCATAAAACAGCGAACAAGCACACGGCTGTAACTCATGGCAAAATAACCGTGGCCTGTACACACCATAGATGTTAAAGGTGTGTCACTGTCCTGTGATCGGATGTTAGGCTAGTTGTGTAAGTCTTTTTTTTATAACATTGGAAGGCAAACAAGCGGACGGATTTCCTAATGGTAAGAAATTCCCGCCGCCTAGAGACACCAAAGGTGATAATGGTGCGTTGCCAACCAGAGGCCTCGAGCAAAAGTGAGTTAACCGGCTACCATACCCTCCGAACCGGAACACGTCATGACGTTATGGCGGTAGGATTTATAGGTAATGTGGTGGTACCAATCCGGGTGAGTCGTTGCGAAACTCTACCACCTAGTAGGATGTCACGGTGTTAGTGACGGTAAGCCTATGCTCGCCTTTCACGAGCTGCCTAGCACAAGAAGGCAGATGGTCTATTCTACAAAGGAGCCCGGACCAACACGGGGAAAGTCTACCGGTTACCCTACCCTCCGAATCGGAACGTAATATGTCCATCATGGTGGCAGGACTAATAAAGCAGTGGATCCCTATTGGGCAAGTTGCTGCACCTAACTCTGCCGTCATTGACTGTTGGTCATTTTTTTATGTGATAACATAGCCAACAAGCATGCGGCTCTCCTGATGGTAAGAGATAACAGTAGCCTAGAGACACAATAGAAAAGCCGGAGCAAAATATGAAGCTGATATTTGTATAACAGCTTATTCCTTCTTAATAACGTGTTTGGTGGTAAGTAGAAGAGAGTAGTTAATGTGGAGAAATTGGTCTGAAGAAATTGTGACCTTTGCCC
>NJDD01002431.1:380105-415211 GCA_002245505.1 Calephelis nemesis
CATACTGAGAGTATGGCCTACTCCACAAAGAATTTCGAATGAACAAAAATCGTAGGTTCTTTGCAAAAACTTCATCATCGTTATAATTTTTTTATCCCCACTTTAATCAGGATTCCTATGGATTATCGATTTATCAATTAACAGGTTCCTGAAAGGAAGCAACTCACAGAATGTGTGGAAAATGTTCATATATTAACACATTGACGTGCGACGTGGTCTGCTTAGACCAATAATACAGTAACTGACTTGTTCGATGTATATATTATACTCAATAAATTTTTAACCGAATTAGGAAAAAGAAGGAAATAATATGTTTGACTATATGTATGTTAATCGATTTTTCACTTATTTCTGAATCGATTTAAAGTAATCATATATGTTTTAAAAAGTGTTCTTCCGAGGTACCCGTGGTCCATTGTCACAGATTCTGGATATGATGATGGAAATCTTGAAAATTTTTTTCTGCTTAGAAAGAGAAAATGTGTTTTTCAATTTTCTTATAAATACAACTTTTCCTGGGATTGAACGTGTGCCTGGTATGAACCCACCTATCACATTGTGGAACTCAGTGTCCGTCTAGTCGTGGGTGATCTGGTTATACATCGGCCTATTTCTTCGGGAATGCGTGAAGATGTTTTTTTTGAAGATACTATGTATTTCTTACCACAGAGAATTTTTCTGCTAGTTGTTATACTTTTCAATCTCGAGAAAATTGTTTTTTCTAAGACTGGCAAGTCGTCAGCCAACATCAACGGCGCTAAAATCTGTATTCGTTACGTTGAAAAGCAAGCAAATATATAAAAAATAGGCAATCGTAATAATAAGTCGTTAACGCAAAAATAATCCCATTATCGATATCCATAGGCAACAATAATACAAACATATCTTCACGCCAAATCCCGGGGTAGGCAGAGAGTATCCTCCTCAATATTAAACTTCCACGTTCATTACCCTTTTCATACAAACACGCTGGGTCCGGAGACTCTTGACACAACCCTCGGATAATACCCGAGCAATCTAATCGTGAAATTTCCACCTAGGTCTCCCCGGATACCTACACCCATCCACAATCGCATTGTACATCTGCTTTGTCAATCTCTCATCTACCATTCTTTCCACATGATCAAGGGCGCTGCAAAGAATGATTTTGTAATTCTTTTTTCGAAAGAATAATCAAACTATTCCGTGGTTTTTGAGTTATAGTTAGTAATGCTTGCTTTTTTTGCTTTTTGTGTTGACGACCTATGTTGCATGTGATGAGTTGACACTTTACAAAAAATATGCAATATCAAGTATAACTCAAAAACGCTCAAAAAAGTAGATGGGTTAAGATATAACTTATATAACCTCAAAATCCTGACGTATCTTTCCAAGAAAGAATCATTAAAGTTTGCCGAGTTGTTACGCAATCACAAAAAAATACTCTCAAATAGAGAACCTTCTTTTTTTGGAGTTGGTTAAAACAACTATAGGTAATATAGGTTCCGATTACACAAAACGCTGTTATGACATGAGCTGGCGCGACGCCGGAATCGCGTCCGCGATAATAAAATTTCACGGAACATAAAGTAAAAACACACCCCAGCGCATTACCACCGTTACATCTCCCGGCCACAAACACAAGACCCTCCATCCCTCTCTATATTCCTCTAAATCACCACCAATTGTTAGGAATATGGGAAGTCCAAAGTGTCAAACTATTTGGTGCATAAAATACATTTTGTTAGGTTTGTGCGGAAATAGGGTTCTCGCGAATGTCGAGTTATATGGAAACTAAAACTATCTGAACTGTCGTTATAAGCTTGATTATCTTAATGCTCTGAATGTATAACATTGTTGATAGTATATGCTCTGTTTTATCTAACGATGAAACGGAAAAGATATATGAATTGTATCGTAATAGATTCAATCCGTTACTAAGAATTCATAAAGATGGATTTCAAGCAATCTAGACAGCTGCTTATCCGCCGGCCTATCCTATATCTAATTGCCATATTTATCCTGTCCACAGATATGTTACTGGAAAGCGATAACATAAAAGTGGATCAAAATATCAATTTTTTACAGCAAGTTTTGGATTAGGATTGATTATTTATATTGGCCGTTAGAGGTACGGAGTGTGCCGGGTCGGAACTCATCGCATTGCTAGCCACACTAGGACCCGCATCAGCGGATTTTTGTTACACAGTTCCAAAAAAGTGCTGCCGATAAAATCAATGCGATTCGGTGCAGTATAGTGTGCGTTGCTTAATGCTTTGCATACAAAATGTACGAAAGCGACCTAGGCGTAATATTACACTGCGATACGCCCCGATGCCGCCCACCCAAGTGTGCGCTATCCTTTAAACGACATAAGAAAAATCGAGATTGATGACGGTTTTGCGATGTTCATACGACGAACAAAGAGAAGGATATTAAATAGTAACATTTCACTAAGACACCCTGTGACTGATATTAATAATTTAACACCAGAGTAATAAATTGATGCAAATTATTGAACTTATGTCAGATGCTTACGCCAATGCTATAAATTAACAAACAGAACATCATTTATATTAAAATCAAAAACCTTCTCCTCAACAGAGTCGCAATGTAATGCAGTAAAATTGTAAGGCAAGTTGTTAATCCCGGGGAATTTTAATGTTTGCCCTCGTTAGCCGGTAATAAGGCGGAGTTGTATCAGTCAAATATTGATGTTGGAGGTCCCTTATTGATTAACGTTCCATGGCCGCAGTCTGAAGATGTTAATATTCCTTGAATATTTCGACTTCATATTTATGTATTACAGCTAAATATGGAACAGACGATTTAATATTGAGATTAATGAACCCTATTTAACTAGTGCTGTGATGTGTGTGTTCGGTAGACTTACATGACAGACTTAACAATAGGGTACATATGAGCAAAAATTAGTAACAACAATAAAAATTGAGGAGAATTTGTAAGATATATATTGCACAATATGTATAATCCTACTAATATGTTACAAATGCGAATGTTTGTAATAATGGATGGATATTTGTTACATTATAACACAAAAACTACTGAATTTGAAATATTTAAAATATTTCAATGCCTATTAAGAAAAAGAACTGCATTGCTCGAAATTGGATATATGCCAGGCTGGCGAAAGGTTGATAGAAAAAGGTAGGCAGAGGCACAACCAGGGCACCCACAAATAGCCAAATACATTAAGCCCCACAATGTGTAGTTGTCAAGCCTATCACATTGTGGGACTTAGACTTACAAGCCTTAGTGGGACTTAGACTTACAAGGCTATCCAATTCCGAGCAACGATATCTTTATTAGAAAATTTAAAAAACAAATTGTCTAGTTTTCAAATTCCCCGAACCAGGAATCGAACCCAGGACCACAAGAAGTCAAGTGCGACACCGAACCGCTACACCTCAGATAATGTCACCAAAAATTTACTTAAAATGTATACGAAATTCAATATTTACAAAAAAAACTGAGACCATATCTTCTCAATGGTCTCCAACACCTAAGTAATCTGCATATACATGTAAGAAAGTATTAATAACACTATTTATAGCTCTAAAACGTCTGAATCAATTTCGCTGAAAATTAACAGGTAGATAGCTCAGAACCAAGAGACGAATATATAATACTTTGAATCCCGTTCGACTGCGAGAGAACTAGAAAAGACAACATTTAAATTTTTTCCATACGAGCTGAACGGATGAAACGAAGTTCGACGGAGCAGCTTGTAACTTACATAAATATATTTAATGTATTTGGATTATTGGTAACACCCAGTAAAAGCACTAACATTATCTATTTTAAATTATTTTAACCTGGACTTTACATCATTGTGGATGTATGTAGGCACCCGGGGAGAACTAAGTTGACATTCCATGATCAAGTATTATCGGAGAAGAGTTTCCGAAACCGGCGTGTTTGACTTGGCGTGAAGATATGTGAAGATGGACTTTACACCAATACATTTTCCATGAATATTTAAAGAAACTAGCTGTTGCCCGCGTGGTGGTCCCACAGAAAAAAATTTCAAGAATTTCAAGATTTCAAGGTTTTAATCTAAGTTAGCGTTAAAAACATAGAGGGTCTATGTGTGTGCCAAATTTCATGAAAATCGGTTGAACAGTTTTTGAGTGAAGAAGTAACAAACAAACTTTCGCATTTATAATATCAATAGGACATATATATACTGCTGAGGTGAAAAATTCAAAAAGTTTTTTAATTGTAGTCCCAATTTTTACCAGAACAAGTACCATAAGGCCGCATCAAAGAGCTTTGAATTGACAATGGCGACGGAAATATCACGTTTAACAAAGAAAGGAAGAGCCCGAGGGTTGAATAGTTTAAGTTTCAGAGCGAAATGGGGAGGCAGGGGATAAAGGGACTATAGGAAAGTCGTTACAGTATCCTCAAAAATATAAATAGGTCACGGACAAATGGCACTAATATATGGAAGTGTTAAGAGAGTCATTTTATTAAATGTACGAATAGAAAAAGCTCACTTATACTATTATATATAGTATGTACATTATATATACTATTATATACATATTAGCTGTTGCACGTGACTTCGGCCCCGTGTATCAGTTAATTAGCACTCGCGTCATAATCCATTGAGATATCGAAATAAAAGGTATCTTATATCCCTTTCCAAAATTTAGTATGATTCTGTAAAAAAACACTAAAGTCGATTGAGTGGGTTTGACATGCAAGAATAACTAATTGTAATATTAGTGTAGATGGATTGTTAATACGAAAATTAAAGACGTTTTGTTGTTTAAGTAATGAAATGAAATTAGAAATATCTGATATTGCTTATTTATTAGCTACTAGGGAAATATATTACTCAGAAATAATTGTGATTTTTTTTAATTTGTGAAGCAGAAGCGAATAAAACAACGTGAACGTAAAAGATACTGTTTGTAATAATATTTACATACAATTGAGAAAAATATGGCTTCAGTAAGGCTGCAACTGCATCAGTAACTGGCAAAACATTAAATAACCAAATTCAAATTGGCTACATGAAATTATTATGTAAATCAATTTTGCACTTAAACATATGGGTTACTAAGAGTAAGTGTTTACAAGATTCTAAGGTAAATGTATGTCTTTTACGATAGTCCTCAATTCTTTTAAGTTAGACATTATTTCCGACTCGGGAATCGAACTCGGGACCTAAGTCAAGTCCGACGTCGGACCGCTAGACTAAATAGGCGATTTAATAACGAGTGATGTAATTATTTTACTATTATTGTATTATATTATAAAATATATAAGATGATAACCAAGTGATTTACAAGTTTTAACATTTTGTCCTCTAATTAACAAAGCTCTTCTAGTTAACTCTTAAGTTATCGAGTTCGATATATTTTGTTTTGCAATGACAATATCGGCAGCATAAAATCTGATTTTATAAATTAAATAAAATTATATTCTTACAGGAGTCAGATCGCCTTGCCTAACTAGCCTCATATAGTAATAGATTTTAAGTATGACCACTGTACTACATACATTAGTTATTTAGTATTTCTGTTGAAAACATATTATTTACTTTGTAGTTGAGCTTACATTAATCGACACTTATGATGTTTAAAAGTTACAAGCCTCAGGACAATAATAATAAATTTATAATGACAATAATTGTTCTAGAAGCCATTCTTATTGAATCTAAAAAAAAGTATCTTCACGCCCATATCCCCCAATGGGTAGACAGAGGCACAATCAGGATATCCAGAACTAGCCGAAGACACTAAGTCCCACATTGTGATAGTTGGCAAGCCTATCGCCAACTGGGCACATATTCAATCCCGAGCCCGAGCCGATATCCAATCCCGATTTTCATTTGTTGCCCGACCCGGGATTCGAACCCGGGATCTCACGCAGTCAAGTCCAACACCTGAACCGCTAGACCACAGAGGCGACCAATGTCACGAAATGGAAAATCACGACATAAAATCGTAATTGTTCTTATTTCTATCAAGACTTCGAAAAATACTTCGAAAGAGCTTTATAGTAAAATTCCTATATTTTTTGTATAATATATTAACAGAATTCTCTCACAAATGTGTACCGTTTTTTTATTTGTAAGCAATACGCTTACAAACCGATCTCCTATTGCCACCAAGTCCGGATCTAATAATAGATTTCCAGGGTAATTAAGGCAAACGCTCAATTTATGGTGTTCTTAGACATAATATTAAATTCTATTTAGTTTTTTCCAAGTCAAGTTTTACAGCGCTTAAACCATATTTTAATCACTTGGACACAAAATAAATGACTAAGGTAACACGTTTTGATATTTTTAATTACAAAATAATACTTTATTTTTTCCGCATCAAAATAAAACTAGTTTGTTTTAACTGAACAGATTTTACAATGTCAGTAGAGACGGGATAAAATAAATTAATATTTGTTTTTAAATAAAAAGCTCTTCCAGATACCAACGATCGAGTTACGACTCGTCTCGAACAACGGCGTCGGCGGCGTAGGGTGTAATTTGAACAAATGAGCGACGGCTACCGAACCAAATTAGATTCTCGCTGGAACCGGACCGTCTCGCCCCACTCGCCCCACTCGCCAACAGATTACAGCTACGGCCACCGTGCTTACCGTCATTTATAAAGACACAACGGCGTTAGAAAACGTACGTCTTTGAATTTTTTATACGGTTTCTCTGTGTATTTTACGTGGCCTCTTCTCGAGACAAGTGTTATTTATTTTAAAGTATGGCAGGAAAAAAAGACTGATAGCTAAAGAGCTGATAGGCAAATTTAGGTAAAGGTACTGGTTGCCGGGCAGTTTGTTTTGCCGTTTTTTCTACTAAGAGGGAATGGTGGTATTTTACGGCAGAAAGGATTAAATTGACAATAGTTAATAAATGATTAATTAATAGAATAGGCCATCTGTCTTCCTGCCAGGCAGTTCGTAAAAGGCGAGCATAATATGCTTTCCGTCCCTAACGTCTTGACATCTGACTAGATGGTAGAGATTCGCAGCGACTTGTTCGGTTTGGTACTATCGCCTTACCTATTCCTGCCACCTTGACATCAGTGCTCGTCGTCGACGTGTTCCAGTTAAGAGGATAAAGTAGCCCCTAAACTTACTTTTGCTCGAGATTTAACATCCCGGCCTCAGGTTGCCAACACACCATTACACTCTGGTGCACTAGGCGACCATCTTTCTCTAGGCTTTCCTACCATCAGGAAATCCGTCTGTTTGTTTGCCTTCCAATATCATAAAATAAAAAATAATATACATTTTACATATTAACAGAGATATTCCGCTGATAAAATATTTTTATTTCATTTTATTAAATATATAAGTATTTATTTGTTATCGGAACTTCATACTACCCACATTTTGTAGTACTGGCTGAGGAATAAGAGAGTGAATTTTTCGCTATTGAGTGAAATTCGTAAATTTTGGTGGCATTTTGTACAATATCGTTCAGTTAAAGTGCACATATGAAATAATCATGAAGAAATTAGAGTATGGTGTTTCTCCACGTTGCCGCTAAATCTCACTTCATGAGCTTGAGTAATGAAGCCACCGCTTTATCCAAGACCCTGACATGAACTTATGACAAATTATGATTGAATCCCGATTTTGATAAATTTGATGCAAATTTCTACTTGTCTAATGGCAAAATACTAACGTTAATGCCAAAACCAAAAGAAAGAAAAAAAATGATAATGGCAGCATAGCCTAAAGGTCTTAGCCGGCCCCAGAAAGGGGCAAATCAACTTTAAAAAAAAATGATAATATTTCCATTTTCTTACCATCATTAAGAAATACGTCTAAGAGGCCCTTTACACGGTAATTTTCGATGTTAGTTTTTTTTTTGTTTTTTTTTTTATGACATTGGAAGGCAAACAAGCAGACGGATTTCCTGATGGTAAGAAATTCCCGCCGCCTAGAGACACCAAAGATGGTAATGGTGCGTTGCCAACCACAAGCCGGGATGTTAGGCCTCAAGCAAAAGTAAGTTTACCGGCTACCTTACCCTCCGAACCGGAACACGTCATGACGTTATGGCGGCAGGAATAGGTAAGGCGGTGGTACCAATCCGTGTGAGTCGCTGTGAAACTCTACCACCTAGTCAGATGTCACGGTGTTAGTGACGGCAAGCCTATGCTCGCCTTTTACGAGCTGCCTGGCACAGGAAGGCAGATGGTCTATTCTACAAAGGAGCCCGGACCAACACGGGGGAATAGTTTTTGTCAAGTCACTGAATTATGTTTGATTAATAGTCAAAAAATATACTAATTTAAATTTCAGAATCACTTTACTCTCTGAGTTATCCGTCAATCAATTTTATTACTGTGATAAAATTTATTGCAAAACCTATCGTGTATGATAGCATACTACGACCACACTACGACACCCAAATTGGTAAGACTGGGATCTACAGCATCTTGCGTTAGTTTACAGGCTATTCTGCTACCAAAAACAAATGGGTATAACGTATATTTTAAAAATTTTGATTTTGCCTTGCAAAATAAATATAAGCCAAGGGACTACAAAGCAATAAACAACATGTTGAACCTGTGTTTTACTAAACACAACAAATTGGATTCTTAGCAATCACTCTGACACGTCACATTGCAGACTTGAGGCGGAAAATTTTTGAGTTGCTTCATTTTTTTGTTTTTAAATAGCTGCTGTTCATTTTATTCGACAAATTCTGATTAAATCAAATCAATATTGGCTGAATGCAAATAAATACCCTGTTATCCGGTGTTTGAACAGTGATCTTGGGGCGTCCGCGGCCCGCTTGCCCTAATCAAAAAATTGAACTTTCAATAAAGAGAATCATTAATTCTACTTAGGGAGGGTCCGTACAAGATCCTAACGAACTCCGCAAGAATTCTTCGATGTTTTTATCATGTAATTATTTGGAGGAATTTCTGAGGTACGCACGAGATATTTCAGAAAAGGTCTCTGAGTTTGTAAACTAATAATGAGCTATGATTTTGAGATAAATATACCAATATTTTTATTTACATTTTTATGTCAAATTAGCTGTTGTTCGAATTTTTTTCTTTAAAGACCTTCGAGACGGTTAGAGGCGCTTTAGACGGTTATAAATCCTCCTTCCAACAAAGATAACCTTGGATGAAACTTTACTTCCATCTTTCTATTATTATCAAAGTTGGATTATGTAAATCTACGATCCAGACGAATACAAACCAATGTTTTTAGCCTGTATTTAAATCGTCTAAAATGTATTAGATTGTGATGTCAATTAACAAAAACAAAACGAAAGAGAGGCCGGTACTAGAGTCAGTCAGCAATATTTGAAAATGACATCAGAAGGGTTACTCTTGAATCTCGACATCATGCGAATTGGAAATTGAAATCGTATATATCATTTTAGGTAGGTACTTTTGAACTCAGTTCGAAAGGATTGTTAACATTTAGTTACAAATAAAGTCGTCGAATCCGACAAAATGATGTATTGTTTACTAGGAACTAATTGCATGAATTGATATTCAAGATTAACCCTACAGATATTTGCTAGGAGCCAGAAGCTTGTTGTATCTTTAAACGTCTTGGTTTGGAGTGTAACTTCCAGTAGTATTATAGCTTCATGGTACGTGGAAGTAATATTATGTGGTTATTGACGGAAAATAAATATTTTTCATCCTAAATATTGACTCGGATTATATCTACATTACTACTACAAAAAAAATTGTATCCGTATACTACAAAAAATGGATCTCTTACCATCAAGGTAGCTGCGTGCGTGTTCGCTGTCTTCTATATATATAACCAAACTTAACCAAGAATCGAGACATACGACTAGGTTTCCTTGATGGATATCCTCGGCACACGAAATACAAGACTTGCTTCTTTTTAACCGATTTCAAAAAAGAAGAGGTTCTAAATTCAACTGTATGTATTTTTTTTGTATGTTTGTCACTCGATTACTTGAAAATAATTACGACCCGATTTTAATAGTCTTTTTTGAAAAGATAGGTTATGGTGGTCCTATATACATTTGATTGTGACCCGACTATAGTTTCCGAGTTATTGTAAGTGACGTAAAAAAAAGTTTACTTTGTCATTAATGATAAGATTGTCAACTTTGTTCAAGTTCAATTTAAACATTACTAGCTGTTGTCCGCGGCGTTGCCCGCGTGGTTAATGGTTCCACAGAAAACATTTTTCGGGATAAAAAACATCGTACATTAACATTTTTCTTTATTTTGCATTAACAAATCCAAGCTACCCTCTATGTGTATGCCAAATTTCATGAAAATCGGTTAAGCACTTTTTGTAATAAAAAGTAGCCTATGTTGTTTCTCAGGGTCTATTCTATCTCTGTACCAAATTTCATCTAAATCGGTTAGCTGGTTTTGGCGTGAAAGCGTAACAGATAGACAGACATAGTTACTTTCGCATTCATAATATTAGTAGGGATTAAGTGTAACCAAAGACGATATTTATGTTTACTAATTTTGGTATTACTCAAAACTACAAGTAGGATATTGATAAAACTGACGTGGGATCATTCCTAAATCTATGCGTGGGGCTAACATTGACTGGCTTTCTTTCGAAACAAGAATTATCAAATTGCGACGTGGTACCTTGCAAATAGTTGGGGTCGGTTTTGCAGTTTTACAGGGCGGCTAAGAGCTGGAACTCATTAACATGGGATTTCCTAATAAATATAATATGAGTGCCTTCAAGAAAATACTAAAATGGCGCTTTCTAGCTTAGTATACTTTCAACTTCGATTCCTTTCCATCAGGAGGCCTGCCGTTTAGTGTATAAAATTATTGGCTATAAAAGGTAAGGGATTTTAAATTTAACATAATTTAAGTATCATCTAGAAAAGAGGAAATGGGCACTTCCCATCTTGGTATAGTTTTAACTTCGATTCTTTTTTACCAGGAAGGCTGAAGTTATCGCCTCTGTGGTCTGGCGGTGCAGGTTTTGGACTTGACTGCATGAGGTCCCGGGTTCGAATCCCGGGTCGGGCAACAAACAGAAAACTTGGGTTTGTTTCTTTCCGTTATATTTTTTGTATGGGATTGGATATATGCCCGGTTGGCGATAGGCTTGCTACCTATCACATTGCGGGACTTAGTGTCTTCAGCTAGTCGTGGGTGCCCTGGTTGTGCCTCTACCTACCTCTTCGGGGATATATGGGCGTGAAGATACTTACTTACTTTTTAAGGCTAAGGTTAGTGTATAAAGTTACCACCATAAAGCCGAAACAATAGCAGATAAACAGCCACAACAAAGGTTAGTCTCACCGGATATTGATCTGTTATTTTTCTCAGAAGCTATTACAGTAATGCAGGCAATCCCCCGACATCACCCCGACCGGCGAGAATTAATGATGTCCCTTATTGGAAGAACATTTTTTGATTGTACCCGTCTCCCTACATTACAAAAAAACGCAAAATATGCTGTAAATACTTGTTTAAAATTGACTGCCTTGTTGGTCGAGGGTTTTGTACAAACGCCTAAATTATAATCCACGTTAAGGTTCAAATCTTAAATAACAAATAAAAATATGAAATTATAACATATGTATAACATATAACATAACAACGTTATATCAATATGTTGATATAACATATGTTATATCAACTGTAGAATAGTCACAATTTTCTTACAAACTTTCATCACTGAACATAGTTCTTTAGGACATATCTTTAAATAAAGAAACACATGTACTGTTTTACGTAACACATATATTTTTTTAAATTTATAAATAGCTTACCGGTTTCGCTTATAAAGGCATCATCAGGTTTAAAACTTAAACTACACTTACAGCTAATTAATAGTAACCTAAATATAAATGTTTGGAAGCACCGACGATGGAAAATTCAAAAATATCAATTACATTTTGAACCTGGATGTTTAGCTATCTGCTCAAATTTCATCAAAATCGAAAAGAGTAACAGACAGACCAGCAGATAGACTTTCGTTTTTATAATATTAGTGTTGGTTTCAGGGCCAGATTAAATTATTTTTTTTGCGATGACTAGATCAGTCAAAATGACGTTGACATGACAGTTTGTTATGACGTAAAATACTCTCTGTGAACAATCAATCGGTGTTTCCGTCACGCGTCAGTAAGAGACAACTGTGGTCTACTGACACCGAATATGTTATAGCGACGCTGTCCTGTAGTGATCGTCTCCTCCTCTATACTAAAACATGACACTGTCATTATGGTACTAGGAATAGGTACCTAACACTCTACCACCGATGTATAAGAAATTGTACATATGGAGACATTCGAAGCTAAATAAAGCTAAGGTTGTTATTGCACCATTATGCCTTTTGTGTTGGTTTACGCTTATCTTAACATCAATAAAACCGTTTACTTATTTTTATTCCAATCTAATAAAAACACGGCACTGAAGATTTATTTAAGTGTTGTTTATTAAGGGGAAGTAAGTTGCATTTATCTAGAGTAACTAATTGCAATTGTGATTCCTGTGGGATGCGATGCGATCAGTCGGATGCGTTGCGTGTTTGTAGAACCGGTGCATCATTTGTCTAGGTAATTGGTCAAAGAGGGAGCTAACTTTATCAATTCTACGAAGCTTGATTGACTAACGTTTGCTTCACTGTTCTGAAACTGGTTAATAAATTAAAAATATATGACTGAATGATTTAATTTAGTGCGCTCAACATAATTTTCAAGTAATTAAAAATGGTATGTACTGTTTTGTTATTTATTTTTTGAATTACAAAAAAGAGGGTCTTATCTCAAAACTTAGAGTCTCTATAAGAAAACTATATAACTTTTATACACTGTATTGGCCTTCAGACACCCTTTGGCCGAGGTGCTTGTCTCGAGGAACTCTGTCATTTTGAGTAAAAATTATCTTCACGCCCATTCCCTCGAAGAGGTAGGCAGAGGCACAACCAGAGCACACACGACTAGCCGAAGACACTAAGTCCCACACTGTGATATGTGGCACGCCTATCGCCAACCGCGCATATATCTAATCCCGGACAACGTTATTTTAATTAGAAAATTGATATATACATCTTCTAATTATTTTTGTTGCCCGACCCGAGGATCGAACACGGGACCTCGCTCAAGTCGACGCCGCCCGGCCGGCGGCCGAACCGCTACATCACAAAGGAATTCATCACAGAGTGAATACCGTCCGGACTGCAAACTCGTCCGGTTACTGTACATTTCGACTCATGGATGCCTAGCAGGACAGCAGATGGTCTATTCTACAAACGAGATACGGACTAACACAGGGGAAAATCTCTACATTCCTCTCGAATCTCCGAGAAGGTACATTAACCGAAGGTAGTAAAATTAGTTCCACAAAACAGTGGTAAACCTAAGTCGCTATAGATTAACGATACTTAAATTGCTACCGAACGTAATCTACAACGCTTTTGGCATAAAAGAACAATGGCAGATTTCCATACATGAAATTGTCTAGAAATAAAAATGAAGCATCCTTCTAAAAATATGGCTAAGATTCGGTGTTAATACATGAGTCTACAAATTTATTTTTATTAGGGAAAGCCGAAACAAAAGATATCAGAGTTTGAAATGTTTTGATATTTGGGTCATGAACGTACATAGTCTTAGTTGTTGTCGTGTGACTTTTTGATATGTTAGATTAACAAATAATCATAAACAAACAACAAATAAAACAAGTCCGGGCAAAACAAAATCGCAGTCCTAAGGCAAACAGTGAACAGTAGTCACACGGGACAATATTAATCAGACCAAAAAGAGTCAAGCTCAAGTAGGAATAAGCGCTAAAAACAGAATCGGAACGACAAACGCAAAAGTACCTATTCTTTAGGATCTAACTGTCAACCTGTCACTGCCAAAAGCAATAGTACAGCTGCTATTATAGATTCGATTCAACGTAAAATCGATTAAACATTGAAAGCATCTGATAATAGTAAAAAAATGTGTGCGTGTACTAGCGTACACTCGTAAGAAGTGAAGAAGTGAAACTTCTTTATGGCGTTATTTTAAAAAAAATTATTTACTATATTATGCAACTTTACAGAAATTGGTTAAATAAAGTTTATTGCCAATCCCTACTTCGCTGGAGAAAGTATACTTCGAATCACGCGTGGTAGGGATAAGAACAAAGATGGCGCATAACGGAAAAATGTGACGCGAACGAAAAAATGTTACACTAAATTTTTTTCCAACCCCGATAAAGAAGTTTCACTTCAATAATATTTATTTGCTCAAATAGGGTAAGGAGAATATTAATTACAAAACATGCTCTTAATCCTATTTTACCTATTGTACATTTATGAGGATAATTTATACTGTTTTTATTGTATTTTAATGTTGTATACCTTTAATTAGTTTATTGATATCGGTTTATTAAACATCATAAGTAACTAAGTTCTATCAAATGAATATTAAAAAAACATAACCCATCCAACCAATCAGACTTCAAATTGTATCGATCATTTATTTCATAATCGATCCAATCAATTTATACTGTTCGTGTTTGTATGTGTCACACCACTTTTAACAATTGGAGTTTATTGTACCTACTTCAAATCAGTTGATTTACTTTTTAGATCATTAATAAACTCCGGCTTTTAAGAAAAAGGGTGACTAAATAAAAACCCGAAAAAAATCAATTTACCTTGTTTTGTTTTTCTGAAATCGATGGACGCTAACACAAACTTAGACAAAATTTGGCTACTATCATTTAGTTCTCGTAATTCCCAGCAGATGCGCTGTTCTAAAATTTCATTTTTAAGAAGTTTTTAATAATTCGAGAAAACCCATCCTAAAAAACTGTCTCATAGGTTACAAATTTGAAGATTTACAAGCGGATAAGTTGAAAAGTATTGATTTTCGGATAAAACTTTAAAGAACAAAAGGTTTTTCAAATTGGTCGATCTAGCCTCTGCCGTGCTTAAAAAATGCTTACCCACAGGAAGAGGTGGCGTCGACCCTCTAATTAAAAGCGACCAACACCACAGTGTCAACTTTTCAGTAGAGACTGTGCAGAACCTTACTCCAATTTTTTTTAACTGATGGGCACATTTATGATGAGGCAAACTAAACGATACATTGACTACACCAAACGATATTGAACTTTCGACTTACTTAGCAGAGTTATTAACGTTGACTAGCTGACTGATTCTACTACCGGCTGAACGTTAGTTTCCTTTTTTTTAACTAACGAAGATCGTGATTAGCTATGCTTGACTTTGATATGTATGTAATATAGTGCAATCGTCAGAACATTGCCAACAAGGAAAACAAGTTGTGGATTGAATTCCTGACTGAGGTGAAGAAATACTTTAAAAAAATCTTTAAACAAATTGGGAAGATTTATTTCCGAGCAAAAAGTACTAAATATTGAAAAAAATACGAAAGGTCTGGTATTTACAAAATGATTTTTTTATTTACATCGATGTATAAATTAATAGATGCACAAGTATCATATCATTGCTATGGAACATAGCTGTTGTTGGAAAAGAAAATATTTCATAATTTCTAAGCATAAATTGAATCTTCAGTATCTCAACAGGTGACAGAGTATCACAAGCGGGAGACAAAGAATGCAGATCTCTTTCCAAAAAAACGATATTGTTACTTTTAAGTCTAGGTGTACTTAAAAGTAATAATATCATTTAATCGCCATTAACAGAGACACCAACGAAGACACACACATGCACACAGTCACACTCACAAACACACTTACACAGGGAAAGAGAGAAGACCACACACACAGATACATCAAACTTATAAGGAATCAAAGTTCTTTCCGCTGACGTTAAATAAAAAATAAACATTTGGGTAGAGAACCTTTTTGGAGTCGGTTTAAACGTTAAAAGATTATAAAGAAGGTATCGCTTCATAATTGGTTTAATGATAATCGTATATAATATTGTTTCAATTTAACTAAAGTGAAGATGTGCCATAAGTTTCATTGTAAACCCTACAGAGATGTTAATCTCCCGAAGTCAAACAATGTCGTGATATACAGGGCGTCCTACATTTCAATTAGCAGGGGTGTAGACATTTCACGCTACTATCTTCGCAGTAATCAAGTTAATTACTGCCTGGTCGCGTCGGTAATCGAACTTTGAACCTCCCCTAATGTCTTTTAAACTAGATTAACTTTTATCGTGAAGTTCTTTATGAGTTTGTGCTTTCTTTTCGCAAAATAGTAAACAAATGTGTGCTGTTCCTATGGTAAGCTATTTTTAACTTTAGAATGGTGGACCACTGTATTGTGGACAGTGCAACTCTGCTTATCTTAATACATATATTTCTTTTGTTTGTGTGTTTGTCACTGAGCTCCTCCTAGAAGAATGGAGCGATTTTAATGGAATTTTTAAATGTGTTCAAGAGGGTTCGAGAATGCTTTGGATTCACAATTTGGTCCACTGGAAAATGTTATTTTAATATTTTTTATTTGTAAGTTGTCTTGATTTTGGAATGTTTTACATTGGATCCGGCAGACTGCGTTATTATCGGAGCATCAAACATTATGTATTACTGTCAAGCGATAAGATGTTTGCTGGGTCGGCTATTACTTCCATAATCGGCACTTGGTGAGACTTTTTGTATATGCTTAGTAACTTGTAAAGGGTGGAGTTTCGGTTTTTTGCCACTTATATTTAGAGATTTAAGTCTCAAATAGGAAATTATATTATACAAGATTTATTTTTAGCTTTTCCAGTATGTGACAAACAAGTTGATGGTACTAAAGCTGGTTTCAACGAAATCGGTGGCGGTCGTTGCACCGAACTTGGAGTTTCATTTTAGTGTTGCGATGTGGAAACATCAATGTAATCAATGGTATTAACTTACTTAAAAATTGGTGACATAGCTGTCTTCCGTTGTAAGAGCAACACCGCTGTATCCTTTCTATTACCAAAACATCAATGCACGCTACGGATATATTTTGGCCTTGACGCTAAGATAGGGTTGGATGGAGTTGGTTGGTAGAGGTGGAGAACTTACTCCGAGGGTGGTTGCAGCGGCGGTTCGGGTCGCTGACGTTCCGTCTTGTGCAGGTGCTTTCCGGGCATGGATGCTTCGGGAAGTATCTGCACAAGATCGCGAGACGGGAGGCGACCCCCGCCTGCCACGAGTGCGGGGCGCCAAAAGATACGGTGTCCCACACGCTGGGAGAGTGCGTCGCCTTCGAGCAACAGCGGCGTACTCTCTCAGCGATCGTAGGAGAGCACCTCTCGCTGCCGAGCGTAGTCAACGCCATGCTCGGTAGTGACAGGTCCTGGCAGGCGGTGGTCTCCTTTTGCGAAGAAGTCATGACGCAAAAGGAGACCGCGGAGCCAACTCAGGCCCGCTCCGGCGCAGGCGGACCGGGGGCGCGAGAAGGCGGTTCATCCGCCTTCAAAGTGCTTCCGATGCGGGGCTGCCGGGGGGAGTCGGGGGACTTCATCTGGCCAGCACGGCCTCGCACGCCTGGGGGGCGACTCCAATGGCCGGAGTCGCTCCTCTTTCAGCGCGGGAGGAGGCCCGGTGAGGACCGGGCCGTAGCCGCGGAGCGAGATGGTGAATGCCAACGCGACACCATCTCGCTCCTTGCCGGGCGGCAGGAAGGTCATCGTGTGGTTTTTAGTCGGTTCGAGTCCGACATAACCCGCTGCTCTCCCCCGAGAGCAGTGGGTATCCGGGGGGATTTTCCACACGAAAAAAAAAAAAAAAAAAGGTGGAGAACTTACACAATAAGCTTAATACTTCAGTTTTTGATTGCCAACACATCATTACCACCTTTGGTGCCTACGTGTGTGTCTTATCATTAGAAAACCCGTTTGCTAATTTTACTTCCTAAGTAAAACTGCAAAATTTAATATTTTACTCGTGATCTCTGGTACTCTATTATCAGATCTATGCATAGTGACAATAGGACAACTTAGGAACTCCGTTCTTTATATTAAAAAAATGACTCAGCAATTGATTAACACATAAAATAATAAAGCGCAATAAAATTTCAAAAACCGACCTAACTATTTCATGTCATATATGTCGTTATGATAATTATTCTGAGATGATCTCAATTCTCAGATAACTTTTATCAAGATCTTATAAGTAGTTTTGATTTAAATGTAATAATGCATTATTTTTTGTCTATGTTGACGACCTTATCATTGACAAGGATGAAAACCTTTTTTTTATGAAAGGTGGTAATCATGCGTTGCCAACCAGAGACAGGGATGTTAGGCCTCGAGCGAAAGTAAGTTTACCGGCTACCTTACCCTCCGAACCGGAACACGTCATGACGTTATGGCGGCAGGAATAGGTAAGGCGGTGGTACCAATCCGGGTGAGTCGCTGCGAAACACCTAGTATAACTCAAAAACAAAAGACACTAAGTGAAGTGAAATCCAACACCTAGACCGCTAGATCACAGAGGCGATAACTCTGTACTACCATAGAATATAGAGGCGATACTTTCAAAGGACCGTCCAAATTTTAATACAAGGGACTTGAGGCTAAAATGATAATGTGCTTTGAATGTTATTGACAAATTTTAATATTTACTTTTATTAAAATTCGTTTAATATAGTCCGCATTAATAATTCGCTTATTGTCACGCTATGTCGACCATAGTATGAGTATAGATAATCTTACCGTGGTGGTATGAATCATGATGTTACTAGGCATGCGATTGTTGTCCAAGGGAACCAGTTGAATGCTTTGTTTAAGTGGTAACCATACGTTTTGTATATTGCGTCGGAAAATAAAATATAATTTACATTATTTTAATAACTTCAAAGATCAGAAGCTTTATCGATTCCCGACCCTCTCTTAAAATGTGGCTGGTCTTTTAAATGTAACGCTATATAACCTCTCCTTTTTATTTAAAATATTTTATTCAGAATATATTAATTTAAAATAAATTGACTTTTACTAGTTCCAGTAAAATTAAAATATTTAACTGTACTTTTTACCCGTCAAATAATGCTCATTAGTGGGCAGACGTCGAGAAAGCTAGAAGTTACCTGCCCATTTCAATCAATCCCGTTTGTCTACAAATAACGCAACTGTCCAACGAATGTTTAAAGTTAAATCGTAAAAGTTTCAGCGCTTATTCTGTTCGCAACAGCGATTCTAAACTGAGATGAAAACGACATCGTTGCTCCTCCGAATAAAGATAATATGAATTGTCTAAATGATATATTACAAACAAATAATGCGACTTGCTATTCTCTATTAGTCAATCTATATTTACATACATATTTTCACGCCAAGTCGCTTGCGTACCCCCGCAATAGCTTCGAGTTACAAATGTCGATATCTTTGCCTAGCTTCCTACACATGAACATGCAACTTTTTTTGTGCAGGTATGACGATATCAGATACTCTTTTCAACACTCTCGGGTAGTACATATGCGATTTAGACGTGGAAGTCAGCCTTATCTCCCCGTGGACATACATACCTACATCCCTCCAACCATTTTATATTAGGTATCTATTTTCTCATCATCATCATCTTACATCAACCATTAATTCCAGATGTCCGAACTATGAGAGCATGCTCTTTCTCATTTTTACACCAACACTTTCTTTTGATCTCACTTTATATCTTAAAATCTTAGTGTAACAAATGCGATCAGCGATCTTAACAACACAGATTTTCCGTAGCGCTATCAGTTGGACCGATAAAATATCCTAATTTCACGCTTTTTCTGTTTTTTTCACGCCCTTTATCTTATTTAGGATTTCAAACTAACAATAAATATAGATAATTCGAAATAAAACACTCATGTGTAATTGTTTATCACTTTCAAAGTTTGAGCTAGATTGTAAGGTAGTCGATATCTTTCCCTAAAGGCTCTATCCTTAGTTGACAACTTTACCGCCTTTGGTTTGATTTTATAGGTGGCAAACCTTGAGCATAACCCGAAACTGGACACTTGTCCAATCCCGTGCCACGTTGTTCGTATAAGAAAAAATTAGAAAAAAAACACCTGTTTTATTTTTTTGCATGACTGCAGAATTGAACTCGGGGTTTCATAAAATCATATTCACACTGGAGCACGTTACCATAGAGGCGCAAACCTTTCCAGTACAAAAAAATGCTTCCAGAATAATTCGCTTCCAGCCATGACATCAGTGATTGGATGCGAGGTACATTTGATGTGTAGTTTTCTGGCCGCGGTTTTCTAATCCGGGGCTGAAATTTGTTCACGTTTTATTCAATTTTAGAGTGCAGTCTATTTTTGATGGAAAACTACTTACTGAAGTTTTCAACTCTTAAAGTATGTGCATACATTCATATTAATTATAGGAAATCACAAGCAGAAGGATGTTTTGTGATAAGAAATACATACATACATACACATCTTCACGCCAAGTCCCTTAAGGGATAGGTAGAGAGTATCGAGTGCCATACCTCACGATCCTGACAAACCTGTCTGGCTTCCTTCATATTCATTACCCTCTTCATACAAACACGCATAACAACAAAGATGCTATTAATGCGTTGGCTTTGAAGATTAAAACATTTGTTGACTATCCCAAACGTTATGGCGAATGTTAGCGCAATTTGCCATTATTTGCCAAAGTGTGGCACACATGATATGTGGCGCTAGATAAAAAAATGGTAAGATAATTTCAACAAGCCGTATCAGTAGTGACGTTCAGTCAAATCTCCTAGTGCCATATTGAATCCTCCAACATACTTACTATGCTCGACAAATGCGGAAGTTTAGTCATTTGACCCATTCTCGCTTTGTATCAAATATACCTAATCGTTTTGTTCAGATTCTAAATGAATGTTTATTTTTTTTATGTTTTTTGTATGTGGAGCTGGCTATAAGTTGAGAGAGTTACTACCGCCAAAGACTACAATACTCTAGTTACCGCTACTTTTTGTCCTGATATCTAAACGGTTTCTCGAGAGAAATAATTTTAATGCGCTGGCATCAACAAGCAAGTTTTCATAGGAAAAGTATTTTGTAAAAAAAGCCTTTGCTTACAAGAAATTGTTTCTAACAGCAGTATTTCCGTTAAAAATAAGGGCCGAAAAGTGATATTAGCTACTATAAGTCCCGATATCTAAACGTCTCATTTAAGAAGATCTAAATAGTTTTAGTACACGGTCTTTCATCTTCTCTATACTTTGAGTCAAGTAATATTAATACTCTTTGCAAGAGCTTTGAGTATTAAACCAACTGTAAAATACCACTGGAAGTTTTGGCGCCATCAAGAGAAAAGATGGTCGAAGTTTTTTCATAAATATTGAATTTCGTGTTGATATTGAGTGAAATTAGTCAATTTTGGTGGCATTTTATACGATTTTGTTCAGTGAAAGTGCACAAATGAAATAATCATGAAGAAATTAACGTATCATGTATTTCCTCGTTGCCGCCAAATCTCCTTACATGAGCTTGTGTAATGAGGTCGCCGCTTTACCCAAGAGCCTGACGTGACTGACTGACGACTTATGATTAATGACTAATTATAATTGATCAAAATTGATATAAAATTTGATGTCAATTTTGTACTTGACGAATGGCAAAATACTAACGTGATACCCAAAACTTAAAGAAAGAAAGAAAAAGAAAGGAGTTTTGGCGCCATCGTGAATGAAGATGGTCGTATTTTTTCATAATTATTGAATTTCGTGTTTACATTGAGTGAAATTAGTTAATTTAGGTGGGAATTAGTCTAGTTTTGTTCAGCGAACGTGCACAAGTGAAATAATCATGAAGAAATTAGTGTATCGTGAATTTCCTCGTTGCCGCCAAATCTCATAGATGAGCTTGAGTAACGAAACCACCGCTTTACTCAAGACCCTGACATGACTTTGACCTATGGCTTACGACTTATGACCTAAAATGACTTATGACTACTAAAAAGAATTTATTTATATACGGAAGACATGGCAGCATGGCCGAAAGGTCTTAGCCGGCCCCAGAAAGGGGCAAAATAACCTAAAAAAAAAAGAAAAAGAAATACCACTGACAAACAAAATTATGTTTTTTGTAATTTATTTTGACCTTTTCTGGGGCTCGCTAAGACCTTTAGGCATGCTGCCACGTCTTCCGTATGAATAAATTATTTTTAACAGTCATAAGTTATTTCAGGTCATATGTCGTAAGTCATAGGTCATAAGTCAAAGTCAAGTGAGGTTCTTAAGTAAAGCGGTAGCTCCTTTACTCAAGCTCATTTAGTGAGATTTAGCAGCAACGAGGAAAGACACGATGAAATTATTTCTTTAAATTTCACTTCTACACTTGAACTAAACAAAATTAAATTAATTGTCACCTAAATTAACTTATTTTATTCATGTTTTACACGAAATTTATTAATTACGAAAATACTACGACTACCTTCTTTCATGATGGCGCTGAAACACACAAAATCATATGTGAACTTTTATCATCTGGCCGATTAAGAACTATCATGCTATCTTACGTAGTATTGTATTCTCTTTGCTATCAATCTAGATGGCTCTTGATAGATAACTGTCACCAAAAATAAATTTGTAAACATTAATCAAAATTTTAGTTAATAAATAAATCCCTGTATTTTGAGAAATACAAATTAGTCAACACTTGTTGAAATCATCTTTTAATTTATACTTAAAATGAAACAATGATAGCAACGAAAGCTAGTTTTTTAAGCAAAGTCTTTAAAGAAAATGATCTCGATAGTGACGAAATTATCGAGGTTACGAAAAAAACTGATGGTTTTACTCAGATCAGACTCAAACCTCCTGCTGAAGGTAAGGTAATTTTAAATTGTAAAACAAATCCTGCGCTGATCTTTGGTTCCTATAGAATACCAACTGCTTTTGTAGCAAGCAGCACTTATGAGGCAAGCCTTAGTTAATTTGTTGCTAACACTGCAAAAGGCATATGACCCTAAAGTCTATACGCGGCGTATATTTCTTACCATAAATCGATTTATACGTTCCCAATTAAAATATGCAGAATCTCTTATACCTGGCATGCATGTATGGATGTATTTATTTAATGTATTGTTTGTTTTGGTAGCAGATTCTGATGGCGCTTGAAGTTTTGCCAAACCGTATCTTGTGGCAATAATTTTGGCACATATTTTTACCCGCCCACGTTTACGCAAAAAACCTTTATTTATGCTAAAAACCCTAAGATTAAAAATTGAAAGATTCTGACAACTTTTATGTTAAAACTGGTTAAAATTTTAACATTTCATTTATTATTAATGTAATGTACACAACATGTTACAAGCAAAAAATATATTACAAAAAGTGAAAACAATATTTTGGATATACATTTCACTAAAGATTGAAGAAAATTAAATAATAAGACAACGTAGGAACTAAAGCTAGACTTAGACACGTTAATTAAATATACGTTAAGCAAATATACATTAATGCTTAGAGTTCTTACAGGAAATGATAATAATTTAACCTAACTGTGTCAATTTTATTCCTTTTTAGTTAGACGTCCATCTAGTCTCTTACAGGGCCCAAACATATTTGGATTTAGGAACTTGAAAAGCCTAAAAGAAATTACCCCTAGACGCAACCGACGAAGAAAGAGTAAGTGATTTAGTTTCGTGTTTTAATACCCAGCTCGACAAAGGGGATCCGAGGATTTTGAACATCCGGACATTTTCTGTGTTATGAAATTTGAAAATTCCTAAGTACATTCTGCCAAATTAAACGCAGCGCAGGTAACAAAGCCACCGCTATGAAATTTGGATAATCATGGCCTTGGCAGGTTCTTTCAGATATCATAAATAAAAATAACAACCCAGTATCGTCAAAAATTAAAGATTGACAAAGCAGATATACGAGTACAATATCAATGTGGATAAATGTAGGTGCCTGGGGAGACCTAAGTTGACATTCCACCATCAAACATCAAAAAAGTCCGAGTGGGACTTCGCCTGCGAGTGATGCCAAGACTCTCCGGAATTTTGTGAAAGGAGTTTTGAACGTAACGAAGCAAAGCAGGTCTGCAAGGGTCGTAATATTTGGCACTCGATATTTTTTGCCTACCCCTTAAAGGGTAAGTGTGAAGATATGTAAGTATTTAAGTTTCGTCAGATTACAAAACGTAATTTTCCTTTATCTGCTTGAAGATCATTTAATAAATCACTTCATATTTGGCCAGGCTCTTTTTATCGTAAAAATGTTGTACCAAATACATTTCTAATTACATAAATAGTAAGTATTATTTTATTATGTAAGTGTTTAAATATGAAAACTGAGTTTTATTTCATAAAGTAACTGATAGAAGCCACTATATCATTAATTTCAACAATCGCAATACCTAAAACTTATTTTTTATAGCCGCAACAGCCAGAATAATAATTTCACATTAACTAACCACAATTCATATTTGATTTCGCTGAGAAAATTTAGTTTTGATAAAACGACTAAGGTCTGACCATGAAATGGAATCACTGGATCTCGTTATACATTTCTGTTCATGGCTTACTATTGTTAATCTGTCTGGTTTTTAATTTAAATCAATGCATGTTTGCATTGAACTTCGGAACAAATCGTATTAATTTTTACAAAAACATATGTGTGTAAAAACATATCTGTACTTAAAACATTTTAAAAAGTTTCATGAAATAAAAAATCAATACTTTGTTAACGTATCCAGGCGTTTTAATGGACTGGAAGAAATACCATAGACTGAGTGTCATATATTCCTATTTGGATGAGTTGGAGAGGAATTTCCCAGCCATATGTACAGTGAAAGTCATCGGGAGATCAGTTGAAGGGAGGCCTATAAAGGTATACCGAGTATTTTTGTTTTTTAATACCCCTAGCGAAGTGAGAAGTAATAATAGACGAGAGAATACTGACCCAGAACTGTTGGAAGTCTTGCAACGACTGGCCAGATTTGGAACCACCATCACTTTTCCTAAAGCCATTGCGTTGAGAGCAACTTGAAATTGTGTTTCCAAGTTTCTAATAAAAACAACGTGGCTCAAGATTGCATATGTGTCCGATACACATGTGATATGTGTATCGTACTAGTAACTTCGGCTTATCGTGGATGCCCTGTGGGGCTATTCAGTATCTTTTTAGTGATAATCACTATTTAAACTGTACATCAAATAGCTGTCAAATGACGTGTTTTGTATTTACTATCTCCTGTGACCAACAGAAATACAAAGGAGACAGCAAATACAAAACACGTCATTTTACAGCTATTTGATCTACACTTTACCCAGTGATCATCACTAAAAAGATACTGAATAACCCCACTGGTTGAATCTCTGCCCTATTTAAAAGACACAACCGTTCAAAGCTTTAAAAATACTAACTGTGGTGTTGCACTTTAGAAGATAAGGTAATTCTTAAGCTTACGCAGAGCTATTGATTAACTATCTCATTTACTAACATGAAGCTTTCAAGTTGGCAACACACCATTGACATATGTTTTATTTAGGCCACGTTTATTTCTCAACTGCTAATATTTATGCTTTTATGAAAAGGATAAAAAATACGTATTTCATGTGGTTTTGAATTCATTTTTTTCTGTTCATAGATGTTAATTGTCTCTAATAGTAAGGCGGGAAACCTAGCAGTTTGGCTCGACGGGACCATACATTCTCGGGAGTGGATAACCACTGCGGTAGTCACTTATCTGGCAGATGTTATCGTCAGAAACTTCGACAATCTCTCAAATTCCATCAGAAATAAGGACTGGTAATTATTATTTTTAGGTACATGTGTATTTTCTTACCAAGGCATTTATTTGATTAACCAAGAGACTTAACTGGTATACAAATATTATTTAAGGCTAAAATTAACTTTATTATTCTATAGTTTTTCAAAACGTTATTTAAATAATTACGTTTGCATTTCTTTTTAAATTTACATATTGACATTTTGTACTTTAATTCAATCAAATAAAATGTTATTATTTAATATTACAAATACTATATTACAGGTACATAGTGCCAGTATTAAACCCAGATGGATACGAATACACACATACTCGTGACCGTATGTGGAGGAAAAACCGGGCGCGATATGAAGGTGAATGCGTCGGAGTTGATCTAAACAGGAACTTCAGGTAAATATTTACTGTCTTACTACAAAAAAATTAAACACTCGTTTAACACATGTTTTATCAAACATTGACTCAAATTGGACTCTCAACTAATAATATCCTGCCACGTCAAGCACGTGGATGTTTTGATTGGATGTCAATTTTAGTTTGTGTTTAATTAACCTCTCGTTTACTTTTTATTAACTGCTATTATTAAAAGAAGCAGAATATTTTGACTAGTATTTAAACAATGGTTATATTTTAATTTAAACAGTTATGGATGGGGTAACAATGGAGAGGAAGGATCGTCAGAAGAACCCAATAGCGTATTTTATAGAGGGCCAACGCCGTTTTCGGAACCGGAAACTAAGGCTGTAAGAGTAAGTATTAGTATGATCCATGAACTTCCAGACTTTCGTAATTTTATAAACGCTAAAATGTCTCAGCACATTTTTCCGATAGACGTACCTAGATTACGACGATAGTTTAATCAGATAATCGCCACTTAACTAATGTATGACTACTGTAACACCAGTACTAATTTAACAAACGACTTTCATAATAAAGGTATGTAATTTTTTTTAAACAGTGTAAACATATAATATTCATTAGGTATGTATATTTTTAACAATTCATTTCCACACATATGACAATGCAGACACCTGTAAACTTTTAATGTTCTTTTGTTAAAATGTTAAAGTTTGAAATTTGGTAACTACACGGTAACGTGATATACATTATAACGGTAATGTGGTATATATGTATACTAGCTGTTTTCCGCGATTTTGCGTGGCAGTTAATGTATTTACTGAACTGGAGTTGAATTAAAAACGATATGAATAATTTGTTTCTTAAACAGTTTTTGTTTTTAATAAATGACTAATTATTAAGGACGCTCATAAAAACTTTCAACCATTATTTCAGCCCCTTAGTGATAGAATTTCCATAACGCTTAATCTAACTTCTCATCTCTCTCATTTTTACTAAGTAGGCCAAAAATAAATCATGTTCCTGACTTAAAAAATAACGGCCTTACGTTCCAATTTTCAACCCCTATTTCACCCCCTTAGGAGTAGAATTTCAAAAATTCCGTCCTTATTGGGTGTCTACTCAATAATACAACCCTTCTTACCAAATATCATGGCTGTAACTTTAACAACTTTGCTCGGCAATGATGAATCAGTCAGTCAGGACATGTTATTTTGTAAGTATAGATTACATTACCGTGGTAAATATTGATAGACTGGATGCAGTTTCAGCAACTAGACACTTTCGAGAGTTTTCACATTAAAAACCTCCATTCTTACAACACTACTAGTTGAAGCCTGATAAAGTCACGATGCGTCAAATTTCATATTATCCTGTTTCTATCGAAATTGGAAACATACACTTTGAAACTTTCAGGTTTAACAAAGGCCTAAGGTCTGGCCTCGCAATGGAATCATTGGATCTCACATTTTACAGTTGAATTTTAAAAGACTATCCTCGTTAACACAAAACAAATTAGATGCCTGTTTAACTAGACACTGTCTAAAATAGATATTTAACCTATAACATGTTATCAGTTGAGAATCTAATTTTAGAAACTGTTTAGTAAAATAAGTGTTCAACGAGTCTTTAAATTTTTTTGTAGTAAGACGGTATATGTACATTACCTAGTCCAATATATTGTGCAACATTCGTATTTACGTAAGCTATTATAGATGCCAAAATGATAGAAGCCAACATCAACACTATCATTTTCTTTAAGCAACCAGTATGTGTTGCCATCTGCATTTTTGTTAGTCTTACAATCTTTTTTTTTATATGTGAGGTCAGTGAACAATCACACTGCTTTCCTGTTGGTAAGAGACAACCATGGCCTATAGAAACTACAGATGTTATAGGTGCGTCGATGTCCTTAGGCCCGGATTTTATTTTCGCAGCGGACCCGGACCAACACGAGAAAAAATGACATTCGATTTTATCGTGATAAGATAACCAACAAGCACACGGCTCTCCTAATAGGAAGTTCACCGTAAAAAGATAACCGTGGCCTAAATACACCATAGATGTTGTAGGTGTGTTGCTGTCTCGCGGCCGAGGTGTTGAGCCAATTGTGCAAGTCTACCTTGCCATCCAGATCGGAACATGATAATCATTATGGTGGCAGCTGAGTTGGACTTGTATATAATATGTTAATTAATATTATTAATCTTAATCAATATAAATCCATCTGTATAAAACATAAAACATCCATATAAAACTCAATAGCAGCTGCATAAATTCTGATTGCGTATGGATTGTGTGATTCGTCTTTATCCGGAATAGCATATATTTTAAAATATAAAATTAAAAATAATCACATGACACAGACGGGCAGTCAAGATTCGCTGGGATAGCTGGTATAATAAGAAACCTACATGTTTTCTCTTTTTTTAGGATACAATTTTAGGTTCAGCGTCAAACTTCAAAGTATTCCTATCATTTCACAGTTACTATGAGCTCATCATATTTCCTTGGGGGTTCAAAAAGGACCCATGTCCTGATTATCTGAAGTTGCTGGAAGGCGGCATCTTGATGTCAAGGGTAACATGACGTAAGAGTCTCGTAGACTAAGTTTTCTTATCTTACTGTCTTATTATTAAAATACTGCGGAATTCCAATTGATATTTACCGCCTTGTATGTCGAAGGGTTAGCATACACGCCTAACAAAACCGATCTACCGCGAGGCTCGGGTTCGACTCCCGATGGAGGCAGGCTTTTGGGTGATGAACATCTATGTCTGTATTTTATTAAATTTATTCTGTTTATTTTAGTATTTATAGCTATTAGTTAAGCAACATTCATAGCACAAGCTTACAATTTTCTTATTTTGTGGTTAGATTCATTTGTGTTATTTATCAATCAATAATTATTTATTTAGTCAAATATTAGTTTACTTAGTATATTGCATTGTAATAACGACGATAATATTAACTTGAACCTGCGAGTACTTTAGTATTTCTTTTATTAATCAATACAGACTACTTAAAGCTCTTATCAGGTTCAAGTGCAGACGGTTTAAGTTTTTTGGCGTAAAGATGTGAGATAATGTGAATTCGCATGTTCTTTAGTAATTGAAATTGTAGGTGTTATAATGTATTGTTTTAACCTCCAATGGAAAAAGAGGGGTTCTATAAGTTTGACATACATGTGCAAGTAGTTTTAAGGAGACAATTAGAAGAACTTCCTTACTACTTTCAATACTTATTATTCTAATCAACTACATTTTGTGTCCCATTTAATTAATTTTGAGGAGATCTTTAGAATACGGGGAAGGGCAGCCTGGATTTATGCCTTCTTAAATATTTTTGAGAAACTGAATATATTGTACTATTATAATTTACTCTTTGTTGGTAACAACCAAACGTAGTTACCAACCAATCGATTTATATGATAAACATAGATCAGTTATTTTAAACCTGTGTATTTAATAAAGTTATTCTTAACCTACATAAGTACTTCCATGTAAGAATACACCAAACAAGCAAACAAGCATAATTTGCTTACTTTGAACTTAGATCAATTGGTGATATTTTTCCGAAAATGTTATTTTAACTAAATGAGTTTTCATATCTTTTTAGGCAATTTACGAAACAACAGGAATGATATACAAAGTTGGAAGTACGAAAGACATGACATATTTCGCCTGTGGAACTAGCACAGATTGGAGCTACGCCATCGCAAAAATACCCTTTTCCTACATGATAGAACTGAGGAGTAAGAAGCACAGGTTCAAATTGCCTACTGGCAAAATAGAGGAGACATGCACTGAAATTTGGGAAGCAGTAAAAAGTTTACTGGACTATGTGGACGACTTTGAACAAGGAAAAGACTAAGTTTATTTTGTATAAGTTATAAAAAGACTTGTCATAAGCAATTGATGAATAAATAAAGATATTTTATTTTTAACCAACTTATAAACACAGGAGGTTTCCAATTTGCCTACGTTTTTTTAAATAATTAACTGATTGTCAGTGTAAGCTTAGTAAGTAAGTATATTCACGCCCATATCCCCGTAGAGGTAGGCAGAGGCACAGCTATGGCACAATGTCCCACAATGTGCTAGGTGGCAAGTCGGCGATAGGCTCAGGGGATTAAACGAGGCAAATATCCAATCCTGAGCAAGGTCATTTTCAATTTTCTTTTTGTTGCCCGACCCGGGAATCGAAAACGGGACCACACGCAGATAAATCTGACAGCTGAACTGCTAGACCATAGAGGGGACTAATAAGAACTCTATGTATGGCTATTAGGTAGTATATATACAATGCGTTTATGATACCAAGAACCCTTTTTTCTTTTTTGAGTATTCGTGTAATAAAAATAACAAGAAACAGGCTTCGCATTAAGAGCTAAGTTTTGTCTTGCACATATTCATAGCTATGGTGTTTGTTTTTTACAGGTACACCACTACATTTTTCTGTAAAAAGTTTCTTCTTTTCCTTACTAAGTATCAGCATACGCATATAAAAACCTGCCGTCTCATTTATAAACACTTGCTTAATATATTAGTACAATCATATTATGTAATGAAGTACAATGTTCATTTAACTGTTTTTGTTCGAGAACAAAAAAATACATCGTGCGTTGCAAGAAATATTGCAAAAATTATATAACTCGCGAGGTGCTTGCATAGCTAGCTCACAGTGAGGCCAAAGCTTGAAGAAATACCGGCCGGCGCAACAAAAATCGCAGTATGCTATTCTACGATAACATACTAACCCTTTATCTTACAAATTTTCTATCAGGTTACGTATACAGGACGCGTTTAACAATTTTTACCTATGAAAAAAAATTAGGTACCTACAACGCCATTAAAGCTGTTTCACTTCAAAAAAGAAAATGCCTATTTCCCTTATTCATGCCATAATTTGATCAAAACTATTATTTTCTATACTTTTTATAATCGGTTTTTGGTGGAATTCTATTCTAGACACAATTTATTAATTTCACTTGTACTTTCTTGCTCTAGTATTTTTAATATTTTTTTAAGGGAGGCACATATAGCAGTACTATTTAAATTATGCGCTTCGACTATATTCGTCAAGCTTCGGAAATTTGAATGTATTTTTAAGATATCTATAAATGGAGTTGTTGTTACATAATTAACTATTTCGCTTAAATTTAGATTAGGTCAACCAATTTAAAAACAAAAGTATAAAGTGTAAAAAGGGCAAAAAGTGTGAAACCGAATAATTCAAATACTAGTACTTTGCATAGTTGTTCATAAAAAAATATAGAAAAAAATTCAAAAAAATTAAAAATGACGCTTTATTTCGTATAAAAGTTGTTAGGTGTAAATGCAAGGCGATATAAAATTCGTTGCGTCGGCTGTTCTCGTATATAAAAGTCAATTGCTGATCTTTGATATCGATATAAATTAAGAACAGCTTCAACAATTCATCTTATTAGTCTTTAAAAAAATACTTCTAAACACTGGGTAAATTTGCAGTTAGAAATAAGTTAATCAAACTTTAAAATCGTATCAAAAATGTAAAACTGATTAAAAAATAACATGATCAAATTTTAATTTAAACAATTCAAAACTTTGATACTGAAGAATTCTTATAAAATAAACTACAATTCAAACACCGTTTCTTGTCGACAAATTCTGCGAGTGCCAAAACACCGCTTAAAGTTTCGTTGCAACAACCCAAAATCTCGTTTCTGGGTAACAAGAACTTGTGTTTCTTGCTCGGCAGTTCTATGAGGTATGAGAATGGTATCCTCGCAGTACCATAGCTCCAGTCGATGCTTGTCCCGGTCGCATAATACATGACGTCTTTGAAATTGCCAACTTTGTACATTCGACCATTCACGTTAAAGATTGCCTGTAAGAGATAAATATGCTTACGTGGGTTGAGTTTGTGTATATTCCGTTTGAGGTAAAAACGGCTGATACAATTATTATGAATTTTAGCATATTAAAAAAAACTATCTCTGCTAGAGCATCCATTGGAAATTGTAGAAAAAACTGAGAACCGAAAATCGTACATTAAAATCAGTGACTGAACAATCTTTTCCTATTTTCTTAACCGTATAATTGTTTATTTTATCAAAATGTGAACACCTATCACAGTCGTTGGCATAGGCGTTAGCATCTGCCATTAGTCAAGTTTAAGCTGTTTGCATCAAGGTACCCAATTTGGCAAAATCAAGTTTGATTTATTAAAAGTCAGTCGCTAGAAAATCATGTAAAAGCCTTGGGTAAAGCTGTGGTCTCCTTACTCAAGCTCGTCTAGTGAGATTTGGCAGCAACGATAAAATTCCCGATTCAATCATTTCTTCATAAATACTTCACTTGTGCAAGGCATACAAGTGAAGTATTCAAATGAAAATTGTACAAAATGCCATCAGAAATGCCTAACTCTACTCAGTACATGAAATTTAATGTTTACGAAAAAACTGCGCCCATATTTCATTAAGTTGGCTAAAAAATTCCATGAGAACTTTTAACGACAAAAGAAAGAAACATCAAAATCGGACTACTCTATAAATTTATGAGCCGTTTAACATAAAACAATATAGACAACTATATTGTTTTATGTTGTCTAATAATTATCCTTTAAGTACTTGTATAGTTGGACTTTATGTACTTGTACTTGATATCTCGACTAGTTCCAGTGGTATTGCGAAATACGTACATACATACATACATACATATCTTCACGCCAAGTCCCTTACGTGGTAGGCAGAGAGTATCGAGTGCCAGACCTCACGATCCTGACAAACCTGTCTTGCTTCCTTCACATTCATTACCCTTTTCATACAAACACGCCGGTTTCGGAGACTCTTAAATAAGTACGAGTATAATACGTGGACATATCTGTGGACAACTAGTTATATATTAAACATTGGTGCTAAATACGTGTATATTACCTTAGCTATTGTTGTTCCACCTTCCAGTAAATTGACATAATCTGCACAAGGGTCAGCCGTGAAGCACCATGGAAAGGAAATCACTTCACTGTACGCGTGAAAAGTGAGAAATATTTTAAAAGGAGTTCCACTGTACAGAATCATGTCCTGAAAACAAAAAAAAAATGTAAACACAAACAACTAGACGTCTTTTTAACTAAACACTATATCAAACTGATATCCGAACATTTCATTGTGTACCCCGTTTTGAAATAATTTTTTTTCAGCAATAAGATATAATATTAAAATAATCACAAAAACTATCCATAACGAGTATTTTTTTTAAAGAACTAATAAATTTGTGAGATCATACGTCAACGAAAGACGAAAGAGTGCAGGTTTCAACACTGTCAGATATGAATTTTTCCTTTAACTAGTGTTATTTAAAAATATGCAAATAATACTAATTGTCATAAAACAACCTTGACTGCAGCCGTTTCCGGTTCCGAAAAGGCTTCTACGCCACGATAGTTCATGTGAGCAGGGTCATTTGAAGAGCACTGAGGTCCACTTTTGCCCCAATAATACCTGGCAGAGTAGATTTATTTTGATATCAAGTTATTAGGGTATGACAAATATCCTAGCAATTCAGAACTTACCATAACTCAAGGATCTTAAAATCCTAACCTCAAGTTGGCGACACAACATTACGTATAATATTAACTACATAAGTCTATAGGCAACATTTCAGTAAGTTTAACTTTGAGTTTTATTTCTCAGTTAAAACTTTAAATCTTAACCACTAAATAGCAACGAGCTGTTTATATCTATAGATAGTGATCGTTTCTTATCATCAAGAAAACTGCCTTCCTGTTTGCCATATCATGAATTAGGAATGAAGTCAGGAATAGATATTATGATTATTACTTTTTATGAAAACCCAACAAAACTACCTGCTAAGATAAACATGTCAATAATCAAATATTAAAGTCCGTTTATAAATCGGTCCATTCGTTCAGTAGTTATGATGCCACTAACAGACATACAAACTCAAGATACACGTTGAACTTACAACGATTTTCTTTCGTCCGGGTGAAAACATCACTTGTTCATTTTTAAATTCTTCAAGGCTGTGGCGTTTTTAATATTTTTACTTGATGATAGTAGGTAACTGTGATCTATAGGCACCATAGATGTTGAAGGTGCGTCGCTGTCTTGTGATCGAGGTGTTAGAAAAACTGTGCAAGTCTTTCCGCTGACCTTCCCTCTGGACTGGAATATTAACATTACCATTATGGTGGCAGGGTACGAGCTGTCTGATTGGAAGGCAGTCGATCTATGTTACAAAGGAGATGCAGACCAGCACGATTATTACATACACAACTTACGACTTGTCTCATGCCCTGGGAGTAATATATACGGCTTTGGTACGCAGCTGTAGTTGCGGGTAGCAAATAACGACATAAAAAATAATTAAAAAAAACACTGAATGATGAAATTCCACCAAATACCGACGATGAAAATTCGACGCATGAAATTAACTGATTGTTATGTTAAGGTTTTATAAAACGACTAAAATATATCTGTACTGGATCTCGGCCTAAAAAACTATCACTGAAATTACCCAAAGTTTCTGTTGAGATCAACTCCAGTGATAAGAGAACCAACTCGAGCTCGGTTCTTACGCCACATACGATCCGTAGTGTGAGAGAATAGATAACCATCTGGATTTACTACCGGAAGAAAGTACCTGCAAGGCAAATTTTATTTTAATTGTCAATTCATGTGTATTGTTAACACTTTTTGGGTACCACAGTGTATCTCGCTGAAATCGCTACCACTATTATAATTAATAATCATTCCTGACGTTGTAACTACAGGGCTCGCTTTTGTAGTGTTCTGTGTTGAAGAATAAGCTATCCGGTGGAAAAAACACAAAGTCATTGATCCTGACCATAAGGTCACACCAATGTCATTATTATGAGCGCATAGACTATTGTTATCTTTTACCATCAGCAGGGCCATCTTCTTTTTGCTAACATCACAGATTATAGATCTCAGGAAATATGTGCAAGTTTTCCAGCTGCTCTATTTTCTAGCACGGAACATAATAATAGCGAGTACTGACAAAATTGCGACAAACATGTTAAGGTACCATTACACCCAGAATATAATTTAAACACAGATAAAGACGTGTAAAAACCGACTTCAATTATTACACGATCGCGTCGTGATTTTTTATATACCTAGTCTTGC